>CAJVQC010001149.1:0-10749 GCA_910592285.1 Racocetra persica
TAATTAATTAAAAGTTTTTTTAATAATTTTAAAAAATTTTTTTAACAAAGTTAATAAAGTAGATCTTTAAAAATATATTTTACTTTGAAAGTATATTGCTAAAATTAATATTTAAGATTTTATTAAAAAATTAGAGTTTAAAAAAATAAACACAGACAAATTTGCTTGTATTACAATTTAAGGAATAAGAAATTTAAAGTAATTCAGTATTTAAATTATATCTATTATCATCTAAAATTTTGTTATATGCAGAAAAACTTCATTTAACAATACAAAACGAAATTGGTAACTAGATATAATAACAGGCAATTTTTTCTAAAAAAAGAATTTGTGAAGAAATCTTATTTTAAAATTTATTTATATTTGTAAATTCTATAGTATACAAATTAATATTACAATAAATTACCTATTCTTGAATAAAAAATAGTAAAGGATTAACTAATTCTTTGATAATTTAATAAAAACAGATATTCTGATTAGCAGTTGTTAATATTAAAAATTGTGAATCAAAAATTTGAGCTGCCTTAAACAAAAAATATGTAGGATATTGCAAAATATGATCTTGAAGTTTTTTATAAGCAGCACTATATGCTTGCTGAAATATTGAAGCAAATAATATAGAAGTATTTAATTGATAATCTGTTTCTGAATGAGACAACTATATATAGTAAATTGTGATATACAGATCTATATAATTTACTATATAAAATTGCCAAGCCACAAATACCACTTCACGACAAGTAAAATCATTTTTCTACTAAGCAAATATACTTCAATTTTTAAATAAACTTGTAAAGCATCATTTTTTGATTCTAATGGTAGTAAAATTATTAAAATCTGATTAGTAGATGCCAAAATATTGCAAGAAAATGATTTGTCAACTAATGTAAACAAACTATTGTTTATATAAAATGATATTTTTGGCTATAGTAAAATTTATAGTAAAATGCATTACAATTTACTATATATAGTTGTATATAATTGCCTTATTCAAAAACAGATTATCAATTAATTTTTATAATACAATATCTACAATTAGTCTAAAATATGTTGCTATTTTTCTTGCAATTATTCATATTTCAAGTTGTTGTAATCTTTGTTTAACAAAAGAAAATATTAGTTTTATTTTTTGTTAAAAAAAATCTAAATTAGCTACAAAATATTCTGCACTTTCTTAAATAAATATTAAATAAATTTTTATATAGTCTTTTATTTGTTGATTAGTAAAAGTTGAATATATTTTCTCAATTGTTAGTATAGAATTTTCTTTACTTACTTTTTTATAAAATTTATGAATATAGTTCAAGTATTGATATATATAAAATATTATATGAAATCGGATATTTCATTATATTACATTAAATATTAGAATATTTGTTAATTTAGATATACTATAATAATGAAAATATAATAAATAACATGCATGTCTATTTTTATTTAAAGTAAAAATTTGGTTAATATTAGCAAGTAGCTAATGAATTACTTAAAAATACTCAATTAAAAACTATACTTCTCTAAAAAAATATTAATACATAATGATAGTTAATTTAATAATATAATGATAAATAAAAAAGTAAATTAAATACTAACTCAATAAGATTAATAATATACACCAAATATAGTAAGTATGTTAATTGTAATATGATTAGTTTTAAAATTTCTTAGAAGATTTCTTTATATAGACTGCAAAATTAGATGCAACTAACAATAGTAAATTGAATAAAATTGATCATTAAACCAAAATTTAAATTACAAGTTGATCTATACTACAATTATTAACTATCTTCAAGTAATCAATATGAACTAATTTTGTTATATCTTCATAACTAAAAAGAATATTAACTATACTTTGAGCTCTAGTATCAGTAGTTTTATCTACAATAATTAAAACCTATTTGTTATTAAAATACTTTTAAGCTAATTAAAATACTTTTTAAATACTTGTAGTAAATATTTATATTACAAAGTATATACTTTTGATATAACTTCTTCCTTATAATAATTTTTACATAGCTATTCTTGAAGTTTATCTATTTTTTCTAACAAAATATCTGTAGTAACAAATATATCTACTAAATTAAATAAAATAGTATTTTTTATTTAAAATTAGTAAGTCATAGTTTGAAGTGTTGGTTGATATTTTTTAAAATAGTTTTTTTTATTATAAATATGTTTTTGAGAAGTTAAATAGGTCACAATTGTGTTTTTTACATAAAAATTGACACTATGACTACAAAATTTACATATAAGCTTTTTATTATTAACAAAAAATTTTTCAAAAAATTCTTTTACATAAGAATCAACTATAATAATAGAAGAAAGCAGTATTTTTAACTTTATTAAATACAAATTTCTAAATTTACTTAACTGTTACTAAAAACTTTATACTGCAATACTTAATAATTTTTTTTTGCTTCACTTTGGTGAATCATGCTAGTATCTATTGTTTATTAAAGCTAATTTCTGTAGAAAGTATAAAAAACAATAAAGCTAAAAATTTGATATCTTGCAGTTATCTTATATAATCTAACCAATTATCTATACATACTTACAGACTATCATGCTACATCAGAGAGATATGATCAATTAAGATAATACCTTATTGGAGACTTATCTGACCACCATTTTACAATAAAATATTGCTAATTTAATGATATCTTTTTATAGAGAAGTGAAAGAAAAAAAAAAACTTATATAAAAAAAACACAGAATTATAAAAGAATATATAAAAAAAAACAAATAAAAGAAAAGAAAGAAGACAAGGAGAAAATAAGAAAAACAGATAATACAAATATAATACTCTCTCTAACAATCTTTTGGTTAATAACAAACAAACTAAACTACAGTAAAAGTAATAAAAAAGTAACAAAGTGGACACTACGATACTTTTGTTGCGTACTTATATACTTGCTGTTGATAAAGCTTATATATATGAAATATTGAGGAGTAGGCATATAACAAAAAGTAGATTTGGTATTTTGGGTCAAGCTTCTTTTCTATGAACTGTTGTTGATAAAGTTCTTAAATATGATATATTGAGATGCGGCATTGTAGATAGTTTGCACAGAGATCAAGCCTTGTTTTCTGTTTTTTTGCAGATGGACTTCTTTGTACATTTGATATCTAAACTAGAGAAGTCTCTAAAAATAGAAAAAAGAAAAGAAGTGAACTTTTCATATCTTTGATATCAAAACCAAAAGGTTATTTTGGAAGCAACATTACTGTTGAATTCTTATACAAGAATATCAAATAAAAACAGAAAAACTAGATTATACTATTGTAACTCTTACAAGAAGAACCTTATATACTCTTATTAAGCCACTACCTTTTGTTGAGAAAATTTTTATAAAAAGTAGACATTTTAGCTTATTCTCTCTAAAAAATTAATATCATGTATACCAAAATAGTTAGCATTATTTATCTTTTAAATTGGTATAACAGGGCAACAAATATGCTAAAGCATATATCTTGAATATAACAATCTGATCAAACAATACTCTAAAACTTAAATCGAGCTCTGATTCTCTACTTTTATAGTCAAAGAAGTATTTTTCTACTAGTTTGAGCCTGAATATACTATTTAGATAAATTTATAGTAAAGACTATTTTATTTAATAGTATATAATTTTTACAAGCTATTCACAGGTTTATAATAGTAATCATTAGGATAAACAAATTTTATTTTCTTTTGTTTTTTTTTGATATCCCTTTATCTCTTTTTTTTCTTGCTTGTATCTTTTATTGTATCTCTTTTTACTTATATTTTTTTTTTTTGTATTTGTGTTTTCATTAATTTGGCTCTTTTAATGAAGCATATAGCTGCTAGGACTAAGAATCAGAGAGTTTAAATCTTCAGCAAATTGAAAAGCTAATTGCTACTAGGTAGGTTGTTCTTTAAACTTTGTTTGAGTTAATTTTTACTTATATAGAATATAGTATAGAAAATTATATCTACCTGTTGATATAAGTTCTAGTACTTTTAATAAAAAAGTAATAGACAGAACCACTAAATTAAAAAAACAAAAAAAAAAAACAAAAAAAACTAAACTAAATATAAAATTTTTCACTAATATTAGACAATCACAATTATAAGCCTGTGTAAGTTTTATAAAAATTATTATTTATTTTATTTTTTTTTTAAATATTAAGGTAACCACTTTGGGATCTGACACAGTTTATTAACTTCTCAGTTCAATTATCAGGATACTGAATAGGTACCCTTGATTTTGTTACATCAATAAGAGTACAATTAGTTATACATACAACTTTAGTTATTGTCTAATTAAGGGCTCTGCTATATCTATTTCTATCTATAGTTATCTACCAATTGCTATATCTAGAATCCACTTGTGGATCCCTTATTTAAACTCTCTGATTGACTTAGTATCATTAGATGCTTTTTTCAGAAGAATTCCTGCTGCTAAGTCCTCTTAGGACTACTTTATCCTTGTAGTAAACCTACCAGAGTAGTCCATGTCCTACACATATATCACCTAGGTTTTTTAGTAACATATGCTCCAATCCAAGGACTAAAACTTGCGATCTTTTGCATCGCTACCATTACCTACTTCTTGCCCTTTACAAGATTCATTCTGATACTGATATCCACTTCCAATCGGTCCTTATACCAATTTCTTCCTAATTACCAAATCAGTTAGCCTAGAAAAGTTGTTATACCTAGACTCTAAGTGCTTTCTGGTTTTATTTCTCTTGGTTCTGAATTCCGTAGCATCAGACCTTTCCTCTAGTACAACTCTGGCGGCCAGGTTGGTGGATCCTTCTTGCTCCAGGGTTGTTCATTCAGTTCTTTAGTCACTGATTCTAGTTTTTTGTAATATTGTCAAAGATCTTCACTACTTCTAGCTCAGGTCTTGCCAAACAGGTTTCAAATATTCTGGTTTCTTGGATTTGGATCGTCCTAAAGCTTTTATTTCAAGATGATAGTACCAAAGTTACAGGTAATATATCCAACCGATCATTGAATAAATATTACTATAATATAGGCCTATTCTTCAAAAAATATCTTTGGTAGAAATTAAACTCTAGACCTGCCGCTTGGGGGTAACAACTTAACCACTACTCTACGTTACTACACCCTGCTTTATAAAAATTATATACTACTATCTAAACTATTCTCTATACTAATTTATATATATAGTATGTCTAAACTTAAAATCTAAAAAAAAAAAAAAAAAAACTTTTTCAATATTGGTACTGTAAAGAAATCAAAAAATTGTACTATTGAGCTCAAAATATTATTTGTTGGATTATCATATTTGAAATATATAATCTATATATTCACTACTATATATATTTATACATTTGTTATAACAGGTTAAAATATAAATAATACTATCTGATTTGGTAAGTAAACAATATATCAATCTTTTGGAGGAATAAGCTAAATCGCTCATTTTAACAAAATTTTTTCAAAATAAAATAGTAGGCTAATGAGAATATATAAGGTTTTTTTTGTAAGGTTTATAGTTATATAGTTTATTTTTTAGCTTCTGCTAGATATTCTTGATCAGAGACTAATAGACTTTAATTTTGTTTTCAGAATAACTTTTCTAGTTTGAATACCAAACATGCAAGAAAGTTTGTCAGAAGAGAAACTTAACCCAAAATACAAACTATCTATTATTCTTATATACCTACTTCTTGGTATATCGTGTATTGATAGGTTTCATTAATAACAAATATGCTTATACAAAATCAAGAATATTGTGTATTTACTTGTCATTTTTTATAATGCTAACTATAGTTTGGTAAAATTATTATTGACCAGAGGATCATTAGAAAGAGTTGTTATGGTTAAAATTTTGTAATACTTAATATTGTTAAAATTAATTATATAAATTTTACTATATAATTAATTTAGAAAATTGCTATTTCTACTATAGTAAATTGCTATTTTTACTATAGGTTATATAAAAAATATAAAAAATTCTATTTTTAAATAATCAATCAAATTTAAGAAATTAATTGATAATTTGTTACTTAACTAGAGAGAGCTTATAGTATAACATAATAGTTTATATATAAAAATTAGAATTTTTGAAATATAAGCTGCTTCTATTTAAAACTTTTTTCATACTAAGTTAATTATTTTTGAGTCTCTAATTGAAGTTGTAGAGCTCTTCAAGATGAATTTAATAGTGATTAAATTATCAAAATTGGTTTTGTAGATTACAAGATATTTTTGAAAAATGTTTTACTAACTATATAAACTTTTTTTTTTAGAAATCCTGCTTTATTATTTAAATCAGAAGTACCAGAACTTTATATTTGCAATAAATATAAATTTTTTATACTATATTCCTGTACTAATAAAGACTTACTCAGCATTAAAGCCCAGATATGATCTATCTAAGCAGCTAATTTGCTTCATATTAGATCTTTAACTTTCTAAGGATTTGATTCTTCTGATCCTTAGCTGGGAACTACTAACCTTGTCAGTATTACTATTTTCTTTTGTAATATTGGTTCAGGAGGACCAATCTGATTTGATATGATATTTGATTAAGTTTTGACTATTTTTTTTTACCATGTTTAGAACTCACTTTTCTTTTTCTTTGTAGGTTTTGTTCTGTTCTTCTTTTTCTGTGGTCCTGTTTTCTTTATTATTTAGATCTTGTATTATTTTCTTCTTTTGTACTATTACTTTTCTTCTCTTAACTTCCTTGGTGATTTTGTTTTCTTTCTTCTAGTCATTTAGTAGTTCATATTTGAAGTTCCAAATATAAGTTCAGAACCTTTTATTAAACTTCTTCTTAATCATATTAAGCACTTTACTCCTTATGATTCTATCCTTTATCTTTTCTTTAATTTCTGCTTTTTTCTTCTTAGTTATAAAGCTTCTTATTAGACTTCTTCTTGTTTCTATTCTTTTTTTTTGTATTTTTCTAAAGAATAGATTCTTAACTGCTTCTTTGTTATTGAGGCTTCTTCTTGTATCTTCTTTCTAAAGTATTTTGAGACCTTTGTTGCTAGCTTTGTTTTCAATAATGCTTTAAATACTTTGATATTTTTTGTATTTAATGAGATAGTCTATATCTTCTGCCTTATCTTTGCACACTATACAAGTGTTTGTTTCATAGATCTCAGGTCTTTTTATATTTAGTTCTGTCAAAATCAGCAGTATCTCATCTAAGCACTTGACTTAGAATGTCTATCTTTTATTTTTTTTCCCACTTGTACATTTTCTTCCCTTATTTTTATCTATCTATCTCCATGTTTCTCTCTATTCAAATTTCTCCTCTTTATTTCTATCAAACTATCTGCTATTTCTATCTAAATTTGTCTATTCTGTATCTAAAGTAGCTAAAGCTAATTTGTTTACAACTTCTTTTATTGGACTATCTATCATAATGTTTCTATTTTGCTAATATACATGACCTTCTTGTCTAGAGCCACTTTGTTGTTACTGTTTTCTGTTTTTTTGCTTCTTTTTTTGTCAGTTTGTTTGTGATTTTGTTATATATATTTTTGCTATATTCTCTGACTTTCTTTAGTTGTACTTTAAGATTCTTTAGTCATCATATTCTTTGGATTTGTTGTATAAGGCTTGTATTCTTAAGCTTGAATATTTCTCTTTCTTTTTCTATACCTTTTTTGATCTTGAGTATCTGTATAGCAGCCAAGCTATCTGTGTATATTATTATTTCTGCATCTTTAGAGCTGCTAGTGATACTATTCAGATAGCTCCTAGTTTAGCTCTTGTTGAGAATAACTAGTCTTTGAGTATGCAGCTAAATCTTGCCTTCTTCTTTTCATTTACTTTTTGTAAACTGTAATTGCTACTCAGCCTGCACTTATTTAAATTTTCTGTAGTGCTTCTGCTTCTTTGTATAAAGATTTGTCTGTGTAGAAGTTAACTTTCTCTGCATCTTGTAGTTCTATAGCAACTACTATTAGATCATTTTGTCTCTTTTTCTCTTCTACTTAATTTATGATCAGTTTTTCAAATAAAGTTTTTATTTTGATTTTGTCTTGTGCTTCTTGGTTATATTTCTCCTCTTCCATATTTTTTTTTTTCTTTCCAGCTTAGTATTTTTGGTTTGAGCTCAATTTTAATTTCTTTGTGGTTGGTTGCTGATTTCTTGATCTAACCTTTTTTTAATATCCTTCTGTTACTCTAAAACTTTCTAGTGAATGAGTATCATATGAATTCTTTTTGCTTTCATTTCTAGAGTAGCTATTGCATAGTTAGATTCTAATCTTATCTTCTTTATTGTTTTCTAGTCTTGCCTAGTGTTCTATATCGAAGGTTTTCTTTTTTTTGCTATACTTCTTTATTATTCTTTCAACCTCAAGAGTACTCTTTCTTTCTTCGAGCAAGATTTATTCTTTAAGTCTCTTATCTGTTTTGATTTTGGTCAGAGTTGCTTTTAAACTCATGCTGTTTCTTTTTTCTTTCTGATACTTTTCTTTAACTTTTCTTGTTTCTCTGCAATCAATTATTTCTTCTTCTAGCTTCTGGAACCACTTTGCTTTCTTTTCTCCTGTTCTTGTTCCTCTACACATTTTTATTTGTCTTTAAGTTATCATTCTTGAACCACTATGATCGAGTAGTTGTTCTAGTATGAAAATGTTGTGATTTTTGTGCTAAAGGAATTTTTGTCTATCTTTTCTTATTAGAATATCTGTAATCTCGATTTTTTTTTCTATGAGTCTAAGATTCTTTTTGATTTCTTCTGACTAATATGAGATTTCTAGTTTTTTGGCTTCTTTTAGTATCAGTATATTCAGATTGTTCTAGAGTTTAGATCTGTTTAGGTTTTCTTTATTTAGTTCTAAGATATATCTATAGCTTCTTAGATCTATTTGTGCTTTCTTCAGATATAACCATATGGCTTCACCTACTTCTTGTTCATTGTTTAATTATACTAGTAGTTCTGTAAAATGATGTGCTATTTGTTATTGCCAAATCAATTGCAGTCCTACTATCTTCTTGTGAATTACTAGTGAATTTGGTATAGTACTTGTTATCTTAGCCTTGTTTTTGAGTATCTTCATTAAAGAGCTTTGCAGCTAGTTGCATCAGTATTTTGGTAGGATTTTTAGCTATGCTCTAAACTCAATTCTTAGTAAAAGGTCTATATTGTTGATATATACTATATGTACTAGAGAAGCTTTCTTTTTACTGATTCACTTTGTAATTATATATATTTTATTTTTAATAATATCTTCTAATTGCTTGTTTTCATTCTTAGCTGCTAGCCATATACCCAAAAATCTTGTCAGGTTTTTCTCTTTTTTCTCTATTACCACTTTTTTGTTTGGGCTGAAGTTGATTTTTATGTTGTCTTGTTATATTTTTTCTCTGGTTTTATAACTAATAGCTTAGATTTTTTTAGATTGATTTCAATATCATTTATTTTGTAAAATTCTTCTGCAATCTCAATTATTTTTTCAGATCTTCTTTCAAGCTTGCTATGTATATTGTATCATCTGTGTATACTATCATTTCTATTTTCAGGCTTTGCTATTAGATCATGTTGCTTATAATATCTTTTGGCTATTCTACTATTATTCAGTATTCTGCTTTTTTCTTCTTTTGTATTGCTACTAATAAGAGATTATAGAATATTCTTCATGTCAGGGAT
Organism: Racocetra persica; assembly: GCA_910592285.1. Lineage (NCBI taxonomy): Eukaryota > Fungi > Glomeromycota > Glomeromycetes > Diversisporales > Gigasporaceae > Racocetra > Racocetra persica. The sequence goes on from CAJVQC010001149.1 coordinate 9,609, forward strand.
GAGATAACTTCCCCTTTATTAAGAAATTTTTTAAATAGATATCAATTGATATATAGCAATTAATCGATTTGTATTGATTTAAAAACTTCGATAAATATCGGTAATATTCGAAATATATTGATTTTTAATATATATCAATTTTTGATATAAATCAATATATATCTAAAAATCAAATAATATCGAATTTAATTAGGGCAGTTGTACTTATTATATAATATTTTTTTATCAGGGGGCTACCCCCTCCCCTCACATCAGATTTATTAGCCAATCAAAATTAATATAATATATATATATATTATATACTACGTAAGATCTCTCTGACCCTCCTCTCCTCCTTTGATATTACGTAATAAGTACTACTTCTTTTAATTGATTAATATTGATAAAATGTTATAAATCAATATATAGCATAATATATTATATATCGATTTATAATATTTTATCAATATTAATTGATTAATTAAATTCGATATTATTCGATTTTAGATATATATCGATTTATATTAAAAATCAATATATATTGGAAATCGATATATTTCGAATATTAATGATACATATTAGGAAATTTTTAAATTAGTTGGTAATCGATTAATAGATGAAAATGTTAATTGATAAGCAGCACCCCTGTCGATTGCCAGTGATACAAATTAGAATTGATTAAAACTAATTAAAATCGCTTAATATTAATTAGTATCACTTAATTTAAAATCGATTAGCATCAAACCAAATTAAAATCGATTAAAAAATATTCGATTGTATATTGATTAGTAACCAATATTGATTATTATTGATTTTTCTAATCGATAGCAATCGTTCCTATAATTGGTAATCGATATTCATCCTATATAAAAATTTTCTAATATATAACATACTATACTATATTGATAAATATCGTTAATATTTAAAATATATCGATTTTCAATATATATCGCTTTTCGATATAAATTGATATATATCTAAAAATCGAATAATATCGAATTTAATTAATTGGTGATTTGCCAGTCAGCCAGTGAGATATTATAGTGTAACATGACACAGTTTACTTATAGAAATTAGGATTTTGCGAATGTAGGCTGCATCATTCTAAAACTTTTTTTATACTAAGTTAACTACCTTTGGGCTTCTAATTGAAGTTGTAGAG
>CAJVQC010001150.1:0-10748 GCA_910592285.1 Racocetra persica
AAGTATATTGCTAAAATTAATATTTAAGATTTTATTAAAAAATTAAAGTTTAAAAAAATAAATACAAGCAAATTTGCTTGTATTACAATTTAAAGAATAGCTAACAAAAATAGTAACTTGTTGAAGAAATATAAATAAGACAACTATACAAATAATGTTTTTATAAAGGTCAAGACTTTTAGTCTATGCATTAGACTTTTTTGTATATTCAGCAAGCAAGTTAAAAATATTCTTGTACAAGATAATTGGCTATTTTTGCTAATAAAATTAAAAAATAATTAGTTTAAAGAAAAACAACAAGTGAGTTTTTAATATTTTTCCTATTGAAGTTTAAGGCTATCTGCTAACCAAAACCCTCTTGATTATTCTACTCTTTGCATTTCTTAAAATTTTACCAAAAAGTAAAAAATCTATACTTTTATTAATTGATAATTTGCTAGTCAACTAGTAAGAGGTTATAGTATAAAATAATATGGTTTATATATAAAAATTAGGGTTTTGCAAATATAGGCTACATTATTCTAAAACTTTTTTTCGTACTAAATTAACTATCTTTGGGCTTTTAATTAAAGTTGTAGAGCTTGTTAAAACAAATTTAATAGTAGTTGAATCATCAAAATTGCTTTATAGATTATGAGATATTTTTGAATAATGTTTTGCTGACTATGTAAAATTTTCTTTCAACAATACTATTATTGAAAAAGAATTTTACATAGTCAGCAAAATGTTTTTTGAAGATATCACATAATCCACAAGGTCGATTTTGACGATTCTATCACCATTAAATTTCTCTCAATAAGCTCTATAATTTCAATTTTTTTTTTTATAATTCGGCTACCTGCTGTTGTTTATTAAGATCATAACTTTCTGACAAATTACAAGAATTTCTCTTTCAGCTATATTAATCTTCCCAACTTACGACACACCAAGCTTTCGCCCAATGTGGCCTGCCTCAATAGTCATTGGTCTCAATCCGAGTTCTTAACTTGCTAAGAACTTTTTTCTCTTTAATCCTTGACTAACAACTACAAGCCTCTCGTCTCGATGTAGGCTTTTCTTTTTTAGTAATAAGAACATATACACAAAATCAAAGAACAAAATAAAACAAAAGGAAATAAACACAACAACGAAGTCTAATCTAATTAAAACAAATAAAACCAAAAACAAAGACAAAGAAAAACAAAATAAAATAAAAGAAAAGAAGACAAGGGTGGCACTATTAAGCCCGTATCTGACTGTAAAAATTATATAGTACTACTAAAAACTAGTCTAAACTCTACGCTAATTATTTATACCTATATTAGAATATATAAAATATCCATTCTTGAGTAGAGATCCAAGTTTGAAATTTCTCTTGTGGTCCCAACGAGTCTTTATCCAGTATTCTGCAATATATGACTGTTTGTTTTTGTTCTTGGGCAAAGTTAATGTGCTAGGGTACTTAGTGTAAATACTGCAACCTCTTGAGATAACACGATCAAGCATTATTCATCCCAAAATATACATATACACATGTATATATATTTTTTTTTTAGTAGCGATTGTTGTTGTCGATCTTTTGATAGAGTATGCTGTATTTTCCACTTTTTGGTGAAATTTCATAAAGAGCAAGAAGTGGGGTGTTGTAAAGAGTTTTGGTTTGCAGATAGCCTAAAACTTCGATAGGGAATATGTTCAAAACTCGCTTGTTGTTCTTCTTTAGCCCAACTATCTTTTACTTTGTCAGCAGAAGCTATGCTTTTATTAAAATTTTTTGTACAAAGGTGCCAACTCTTGCCAGTTATCTTGTATAAAAACACTTTTAACTTGCTTGCTGAATATACAAAGAAGTCCAGCCAGATGCAAAAAAGCCTTGATTTTTATAAAAACTATTACTTGATAGTTGTTTCTTCCTCTTTTCTCCAACAAGTTTTTGTTTTTGTTAGTCATAAGTTTGGTATGAGTAATTGTTGATAAGCTCTATAATTTTAATTAAAAGCTCAAAGGTGGTTAACTTAGTACGAAAAAAAGTTTTAGAATGATACAACCTATATTTGCAAAACCCTAATTTTTATATATAAACCATATCATATTACATTATGAACTCTCACTGGTTGACTAGCAAATTATCAATTAAAAAATAAACAATAACAATTACTGCTAAAAAAGAAAAAAAAAAAAAATATATATATATATACTTTGAGATAAATGATATATGATTGATAACTCCTTAAAGATATATCAAGAAGTAGGTATTTTGGATAGTTTGCAAAGGGGTCAAGCCCTGTTTTCTTGCTTTTTTGGGTAGACTCCTTTTTGTATTCAGCATTTAAACCAGAGAAGTCTTTGGAAACAACAAGTAGAAAAGAAAACTCAGAAAGCTTGAAAATAAAAAAACTATAACAAACTCTTGGAAAAACTCTCTTTAGTTGAAAACTCACAAAACCAAACTTCTCTTACCATTTTGATGCTCCCAAAACCAATTTTTGACAAAAAGTGAGAGATTTGGCTACTCTCTACAAAAGATCGGCATTGTTTATTACTTCTATATTCAGCAACTCTGTGATATGAATACAACAAACACATGGTTATATAGAAAAACATTTATTTCTTATTTGAGAATATGATCCCAAATGTCAAAAATTCAAAAGATTTTTAAGAACTTATATACTAAGCAGATGAGGCAAGACAAGGAGAACATATAGAGTCGATATATTTGTTATACTTTAGAATAGAATATGAATTTAAAGTTGAGGTGATAAAGAGAATTTAAGATATACAGTTTAACAACAAAATCATATGTATATAATTTTTAACTCTTGTTATAGGTTAACATGTATTTAGTTTAGTTTTTTTTTATGTTAGCTAAGTTCTATATAATTACTACAATCATATAGATAAGTATTCTAGTTAGCAAATATCAATTTGTTAGTTAGATTTTTTAGTCTTGTATTATATTGTTTTTTCTTCTTTTTTTAGTATATTTGCTTTCTTATATGTTCTTTTTTCAAAATATCCTCTTTCTCGTATTTTTTTTACTCTATTTTGTTTTTTGAATTTTTTGTTAGAGAATTTTTTTTCAGATTGATGATATATTATATAGGGTAGTGATTCTAACAAGGTTGGTAAGCATCTACTATAGACTCTTGAGGTATAAATTTTTAGTAAATTAAGAATTCTAGATGAGGTAAAGACAAACTTATTTAGATAGGTTATACCTGGGTCTTTCTTATAGAATCTATTTATAGGTTCTTGTTTAATAAATTGAGTAATTCTTTATTAGTACAAATATATGTAGATTTATGAGTAGTTTAGTCTCTACAGAGTAATTTTACACTGATTTAAATAATAAAGAAAGAATTGCTAAAACAAAAAAGATAGCTTTTTAAGAAGTTATAGTATTTATTCTGAGATTCTAAATTGCTAACTTTGTCTAAAAAACTAAAATCATAAATATATCACAAAAAGATTTGCTAGAACTGCAATAAAAATTTAGATCTCTACTTAAGAATAGATAGTTTTTGAAAATTTTTACATTTTAGATATAGACATAAATAACTAGTTTTATATTATTATTATTATTATTATTATTATTTTTTAATGTTTACCTTCTTGGAAGCTAAGATTTTTATTCAAGTATATTTAGCGGAGGATTCTCTTAAGGAATCTCTTACATTAGAGAGTATATACTAGCCACACGTACACTTTTGGTGTCTATTTTAAGTAGTCTGCCCGTATATTATATAGGTTTACACTAGATGCTATACCTGTAACCCAACTACAGATATTATCCATTTAACTCTTCTGTAATATAGCTAAACCTGTATCACCAGAACATTTCCGTTATATTCATCAGTTAAGAAGTTCTGGATGCTTTATCTCTGTTATCTTTAAGACTAATTTATCCTCAAGGGATTGATACTAGAGCGGTCCGGATTCATAATCCGGATTTATCTAGATTCAGTAACTTTATACCGAGTTCAAGAACAAGTACTTGCGAGCACAGAGCTCTACCAGTTACCTACTACTCCTTGTAGAGTTCATCCAAACCCCAGTACCCACTTTACAGACTCTCAACCGTATCTCTGACTATCCCAAACTACCAATCCAGATGGCCCAGAAGAGGTTTATCTCCTGGTATTTGCAACTAAGCAGATCCTTTTTCTCCGATTCTGACAGACTCAGTTCTGGCAGCCTGGTTGGTGGAGTGCCTTGCCATACACTAGTCCCGTTTGGTTTTTGTCATTTATCCAGTGATAATCTTTTATATAGTACTGTTGAAGATCTGTGCTATCTCTCTATTCGGGTCTTGCCAAGCAGGTATTCATCTTTCCGGTTTCTTGGATTTATAACAATCTGAAACTTTTTTTGTATAACTCATACATCACACAAATGCCCTATGATCTTCTAATCTTGTTGGTGCCACCAAGATTACAGAAATCTCATTCCAATCGATTGTTAAAAAACAGTAGCCGTCGTACAAATAAAATATTCAAAATTCGTCACCGGTGGGTTTTGAACCCCCTACCTATTTAACATATCACTTGAAGGTACGACAACTTAACCACTTTACTAAGTCATCATACTCTAACTAGTTTTATATTATAAACCTTATAATAAATCATAAAAAAATACAAACTTTAAAGAACTATACTACAACATTTTATTAATACAAATATTTTTGTATTTTAAGTAAAAATAATTTTAATTTTATTCTAAATCAATTTATATAAAAAATTTTATTTAAAAAAATATTATTTTTGGCTCTTTTTCTAATATTTAGTATATATATTTTTTTATACACTTTTTTATCAAAATTTTTATACTAAATAGTAACTATTATTCTGTATAGTTAAAAATTTTTGTCTAGTTAGTAAGTTTTCTTTTTTAATAATAATTTCTTTTAGATTTTAGTATAACTTTAAATATCTTAATTTTAGATTTTCTATAATATATTTGTTTTTTACTTTTTTCTTTTTTTTATTTTTATTTTTCTAATTTTTACTTTTTATTTTTATAAAAAATATTATTAGTTTGATGATATTCTCTTATAAAGTAAAAATCTTAAAATAGTGACAAATATTACATAATATTTTTGGAGTCAAAAATCAAAAATATTATATATATATATTTCATATATGATTTAAAGTTAATATATACAGTTAAATCTCTATAAATATAACATGTACAGACTAGCCTAAAACATGTATTTAGGAAGGTTTGCATTTAGAGGGAGCCAATCAAATTGCAGCTTTTAATATTTGATTTGCAGACTTGTATAACAAACTTAAATACTGATTTCTGATTGGCTACATGCACTTAGGGAGGTTAGTATGATATAAAAAATCTTTTGAATGAACGTGCATTTGCAGAATATAGAACATGTATTTAGCACTAATGATTTCATATAGCTAAAACAAAAATGTGCATTTAGGGAGGTATTGCATTTATGGAAGTTGCATTTAGAGAAGTCTGACTGTAATATAAGAGGAAAGAGATACTTCTTAACAAAAAAATATTATATAATATATAAATATCACTGCCTTAATAAAATAAGCAACAGCTAACTATTAAACATATCGGCGGATTTTTGGAATTACTATTAAAAATTCCAATAATAATTAACTATAAATAACTTTTGATCCACTGGTCTGTTTTTGATGAAACAATTACCAAAATGTTTGTCTCGATGAGACGATTCTAATGGACCCAAAATCGTCAAAATCCAACCACAGAATCCTGATATCGTTAATGATTTGTTTCACTTTGGGTGTTTTAGGATTGGTTTAACCAATTCTAAAACACCCAAAGTGATGCAAATCTCTATCGACCTCAGGATCCTGAGATTGGATTTTGACGATTTTGGGTCCATTAGAATCGTCTCATCGAGACAAACATTTTGGTAATTGTTTCATCGAAAACGGACCAGTGGATCAAAAGTTATTCACAGTTAATTATGATTAGAATTTTTAATAGTAAATTCTCAAAATCTGCCGATATGATCTGAAAAATAGAATTTTTTAATAAATTTTAAATTCTAAAAAGATCAAATATTATTATTTTTGTTTTTAATATTAAGATAACTACTTTGGAGTCAAGCATGTTTTATTTATTCTTAGATTCAAATATTAGTATAACTATATAGCTATACTTGATATTGTTATATCAATAAGAATACAATTAATCATATATACAACTTTAGTTATTATCTAATTAAGAGTTTTACTATATCTATTTCTATCTATAGTTACTTACCAATTGCTATACGTATCTAAGATATGCTTATAAATCCCTTATTTAAACTCTTTGATCAACTTGATATTATCAAAATTATTTTTTTTAAAACAAACTTGTTATAATCTTTTAAAACAGTTTTATCTTATAGTAAATTTACCAGAATAGTCTATGTTTTATACATATATCATCTAGATTTTTAATAATTTATACTTTAATTCAAGAACTAGAACTTGTAGCTTTTTAGTTCTGCTACTGTTACTTACTTCTTGTTCTTATATAGTTTATCCAATCTTTGATATTCTTCTTCAAGTCTACCAGTACCTTCACTTTTTAGTATCCTTTAGTTAGTTTCTTTAAACTTCTAATCCAGATAGCTTGAGAGAGACTTTTATTTATAGATTACTAGTTTCTTGAGATTTGTACTTACCGTAAGCAAATTATTTTTCTCTAGTTAATTTTGATGATCTGGTTAGTAAAGTATCTTTTTTTTTTTTTTTTTTTTTTAAGAATAGCATCTTTTATATTCCTATCTGATTTATCTAACCCTATTTTTAGTATATATCAGGATTTTTATACTATTATTATATTTAATATATTCTCCATATACTATATAAACTACCAGATTAGTAGGATTTTTCTGCTATTGTACCTAAGTATTCTCAATTTGGTATACATATCTATCTATATATAGGATCCTACTTAGGTGAATCCTTAGATTGCTCTTCTAGTCATCTCACTGATCTTTATACCCTTTCAGTAGTGAACTTATCATTTGAGTATATGTACAGTATATCTATTTATATACTTCCCAAATTGGTATAAATCTAAACATATGCGTAATTTTAACCAATAGAGCTACTTCAAATTGAGTTTTGCATAACAATATTACTTCTAACTTATGGTTATATTGGTTGGTGTTTTAGAATTAATATATCTGTATTGGTCTTGTATTTTATCAGGGACTTCCAATTGGGTGCAACTTATACTGATGATGTGCAAGTCTTTTATATATACACAAATATTTTGTAATACCTCTTTATACTAACTACTTTATATTAGTATAGGTTGCCAGAGGTGTTCTTTATTTGGTTAGGCTAATTCTTTACTACAGATTCCTTTATATTCACCACTTTTTTCACCAATCTAGTTTGTACAACAATTATTCTGTATATATCCAAAAATAAGCTACCATTTTTGACTAAAAAATTATACAAAAATTTTGTAAGTAGCTTATTATTGAATAATAGTGTTTTTTGCTAATTTCAAAAAATTTTATTAAGTAAATCGACCTTTCTTATTAAGTGAAAGTTGTTTAGGAGATCAAAATACATATATTCTAAAAATTTTATATAAATTAGATAACTTTTTATTAATTGATTTTTGATTTTTACTTCAATATATATGAATTTTAAAGAAACATTAAAGAAATTTTAAAAAATTTATTAAACGTAACATGCAAAAACGTATTAATATAAAGTTATCCAATTTAGATGAAACTTTCAAAATATATATTTTTTGATCTTTTAAACAACTTTCACTTAATTAGCTATGTCGATTTACTTAGTAAAATTTTGACTTTACTATAGAGTAACTACTGATAATCGTATAGTAGCTTATTTTCAGGTATAAGACGTTTTTATATTTTTCTTCTAAAAAAGAAAGATAGCTTATTATTGGAGGTGGCTTATTTTCGGCAATATACAGTATTACCCTCCCAAATCAAGATCCCAAGACTATTTTAGGGTTGTTGGTACTATCTTGCTGCTACAGAATTTATTTGTGCAACCTTTTTGTTATCAAACCTTCTATGATACTGCTATTATACATAGTGTCTTTCTTTTTTATAATGAATCTTCTTCTGAAAATTTCTAGACCAAATTCATACTTCACTTGAACTTTCACGGGGTTTTGCATTTAAATACTCTAGAAACCACTTCTAGTAGAATTTGAACCAAAGACCTTAGCTATAGAAGATAGACACTTAGACTACTAAGCTATAGGGCTCTAACTCCTTAGAAAAATATCTTTTTAAATATCCAATCTTTGTTTGTTATACTAACCTCAGATATATCTTATTATAGTAGTACTATTAAAGGCTTGTATTACCTTTTTTCTTGGAACTTCTCAATCAGATACTTATCACTTCAGTTCCTTGACTTTATATAGCTTCTCAGAATTTATTATAAGTTTACACTAATTAATATTAGCTTGTATATCTTTGTATAACTTATATATTATATAAATAACTAATCTTCTTTCTAGGTATTTAGTAATACTTGGTACAACCTTAGTAACAGATTAGCAATCCAACTTATTATAACAGTAACTATAATATATATATAGTAACAGAATATTTGAATTTCATTACTAGTAAGATTTGAACTCTAGATATGCTGTTTGAGAATACAATAACTAGATCAAATATTAAAGTAGATATATCTAATTTGATATAGTTTTTAATTTAATGTATAATAATATCTTGTAAACTATTAATCAAAATTATATAATTTTAGTACCAATCGATTCATCTTATTGAGATTAATTAAATAATACCAAAATTATACAATTCTGATTATTAATTTTCAAGATACTTTATTTAACCAAATTTGATACAAGTAAATATCTATAACCGATATTATATAATATATTAAACAAAATTGTAAGATTTTGGTATTATTTGATTTATTTCATCAAGATGAATCGAATAGTACCAAAAACTTGCAATTATAATCAGTATATCATGTAATATTGATTATAAATATTTGCCTGTATCAAATTAGACACTATAACAAATTAAGAATATATTTTTTATACAACTTTTAATGAACAATATCTCATAATCTAGTGATTAGAATTAGATAATTTTGGTACTATTTGATTCATTTCAATGAGATAAATCGAATATAGTTAGGTATATTACCAAAAATAGACAATATAAATTACCTCTTTTATAATATAAAAACACAGATCAGATAATTCTTTTTTATTCAATTACACAAATCAAAAGCTAAGTTATATCTCAGAAGCTAAGTTATATATTAATAAGCTAATTAAATTGTAAATTTTAAATAATAAAATATATCTTTTTTTTGGATCTTATACACTTTTGCTCAAAGTATAAATCTAGAAAAAATCACTACAGATCATGAAACTATAAACATTTTGCTTTTGTTTATAAATTTTTTTTTACAAATATATATGACAAAAAACTACAAAATATAATCAAAAAATATAGCTATAAGCTAATCAAAATTAAATGAAGCAATCTAAAATCAATTTTCATTTTTGATAATATACCTAACTAGAATAATACTAAAATTATCTAGCTCTAATTAACATATCGCAAAATATTTATCATAAACTTTACCTGCATCAAAATAAAAATACTTACCTTATTAGGCAAATCATATTTAAATATAATATAATAGTTTAATAGTTTATCTTAATCATATATAAAAGCTATAGCAATAGATAACACTAAATAAGATTAGTTTTTGATTAAAATAATATAAACTATAATTGATATATCATCTATATAAAAATTCAATTTTTTTAAAATAAACAAAATTGCTAAAACAATTTTATAATATAATTATATAATATAAATAAACTATTATTGAATTAGAGTTAGAATTGCAAATTATATGAAAAATACTTTTTATTAAATATACAATAAGGATATAAATATCACCAAATATATAATACATCATATAAAAAAATTTTTATTTAAAACAAAAAAATTTAATAACTTAATTTTATATAAAATATAAAACTCAAAAATATATACAAGTATTAATTAATTAACTTACAAATTTATATAATATACAAATTTATTAATTTTTGCAATAAAAAATTAAAATAAAGTTAGTGTTAAAGTTAATAATATTTATAAAATTTTACAAAATTTTTTTTGTTAAAACCCCAAAAGCTGTTTTATAATCAAAATTTGAAATATAAACATACCCTGTATACAGATACATAATATATTGTATAAATAGTATTTTTCTATAATTTATTTTATTTTTTATTTTTTTTGTATTACCATTACTACTGTATATATATAAATATATATAAAAAAATACAATAAATAAATATATTTAAAATTAGGTTAAATTCTTAAAGTTGTTTTAAAAATATCCATTATGCAACAATTATTATTTTTTCTTAAACTAAATTTATAATAGAAAACAATTTTAATAGAATAATATGCGTATTGAGTCATGTGATTTAGAGGTGTACCATAATACAGATGCACAATATTATAAAGCTTTAATTTTTTCTTCTTCAGGAACACAATAGGCTCCTGCTGCAAGACACAAATTCCTTCTTGTAAAATATATTTTATAAACAGGAGTTTTCTTTGTTGATAGCGTAGTTGTAAGATCCCTATATAATATTTCGATTAATAATTATTAATAATAGAAATGAATCAATGCAAATGAGCTTACTTGGTTGGAATTACAGCTGGCGCTGATGATTTCATGTAAGAGTAAGGTTTTGTTTCACTATCTTGAGATCTAACTTTATTTGTT
>CAJVQC010001151.1:0-10745 GCA_910592285.1 Racocetra persica
CCACGCGGACAATTTACCGAGAAAGTGGAGACTTTATTAAAATAGTGAAAATAAAAATTTCCTAATTTGTTACAATATATTCAACTAACTTTACTAATTTTCATTAGTTCTAGAGAATAATAAGATTTATTGATCTTCTTATCATTATCAAATTTATGTTCATCAAAGACATTTGTCCGGTCGATAGTAGATCATGATAATACTAAGACTGTAAACATTAGAGACTTGCGTAACCGACATCATCAGATTCTTTATAGTACATTAAGGCTTTATATTCATCCGATTCAGTATTAGTAACAATAATCAAAATTGCAAGTTTCCCAATGTTAAAGGTTTTCTTAAATATTCAAACGCCTTGCTTCTATTTTAACTCCGATTCTATCTTTATCCATTTTATAATAGTTTTCAGGTTCAAATATTTCATCAGGATTCTCCTCCTTAACTGATTTTTGAACGCCTTGAGTTTATACTTGTCAACTCCGATTCCATAATGGTAACAAAATCCAACGCAACGCTATATCTGATATGTTTTCAAATGCATGACCCATCTTTGCAGATTTTTGATGATACTTAAAACTTTGTGTTCAATTTTTTCAACTCAAATTCCCTTACATAAGTATGCATCAATATTATATGCTCCACAGGCAATAACCTATTTTAGCAGCATTCAGCTTCGAATGCTTTGAGATCGTGACAATTACTAGCAGACTTTTCAACACTATAACAATTATCGATATTGTACGTTCTATCAGAATTACCTTTTTGGCAGCTCCTTGATAATAAATAAATGAATTGTATTTATCCTTCTCAACTTCGATTCAATTTCGAAAATAACGTCCAAACTCAAAAGCCCTGCATTTTCCTTCTTGATGCCTACACTCAACTGATATTTTAACCCATTTTGCAGATTTCAAATCCTATTTACCGAATTGTAAATGAAAATTAAAAAAAATAAAAAAAAAAGATTTTTTAAATAGAGAATGACGAATTGCACGAGGTGATTGAACATTAAATACGTAACGGTAATTTGATAATCTCAAATATTAATATCGATGCAGCGATTAATCAGATTTAATCATGTATATAACGATTAATTAATAGAATTTAACCAGATTAATATAACTGATTAATCAGATTTAACCGGATACAATTAGTCAATTTAATATTCGGTTGATTTTTAACAATTTGATGAAATGGGTTAATAAAAATACAGTATAACTGGTTTAAACCTATATCCAAGATTACGTGTGTATTTCATTTTAATATTCATTGTAAAATCATTGAACTTAGCCCATACCGACGACAGGTCAAAAACTAATAATTTTTTATATTCAAAATTAGTTATAAATACCGCTCGTTATAGATAAAGCTAACCACATCATCAGGAACATAATGATATGCAAAAATTTTGACTATGCATAAATTATAATAGATCCTTATGCTAAAATTTAATAATTATTTTAGAAACAAAAAAATGAAAAAACTGGGTCAAATTAATAAATAGGTTATTATTTTGATTAGATGCAAGCAACTAGTCCTGAATTAGACTTTAACATAAAATCATTAATTGCCGCCTAAATTGATTATTTGGAAAGCATTAGAAGTAGTTATTATAGTTTGTTATAATTTTATTCATTTGTAAGCTTATACGTAGAAACATCAATTATTTTTGTGTCTTTTTTGTTTAATCGTTATAATAATGAATTGTTATAATAATGATTAGCGTTAGATGTATGCTAATATATTTGCATGACTATTACACTATTACATTTTAACTATCATAATTCATGATTTGACAAAGACGTATAATTTAGTGAGAATATTCTATAGGAAAGAATGAACGAATTTGAAATACTTTTAGAACATGCCAAAGGTAATGATTTCAACAAACAATATGAATTATTACGAAGACGTTACAAGGATGAAAAGAAGGCATTTGTGTGGTATTTAATATCTTCCGAAGTTGGTGGTAATTCCCGTGGACAATGTAGTCTTGGATTCTGCTACGAAGAAGGCATATGTACTGCTAAAGATGAAAAAAAGGCATTTGAGTGATATTTAAAATCTATTGAAAGTTGCAATTCCAGTAGACAATGTAATCTGGTTTCTGCTACGAAAAAGGCATAGTCACTATTAAAGATGAAAAAGCATTTGAATGGCATTTAAAATCTGCTGAAGGTGGGCAGCTTAATATTGGAGTTTGTTACCAACATGGAATAGGCGCTATTAAGAATGAAAAGAAGGCATTTGGGTGGTATTTATCTGCTGAATGTGATGACCCTGTTGGACAATGGAATCTTGGATTCTGCTATTCCGAAGGCATAGGCACTACTAAGGATGAAAAGAAGGTATTTGAATGGTATTTAAAATCCGCTGAAGGCGGTGATCCTTTTGGGCAACAGAATCTTGGAATTATCTACGAATACGACATAAGCACTACTGAGGATGAAAAAAAAGCATTTAAGTGGTATTTAAAATCAGCAGAAGGTGGTCATCCTAGTGGACAATATAAACTTGAATTATGTTATCGAAATGGCACTGGAACATTATTTAATCAGAAAACGCGATTGAATGGTTAAAAAATGCAAAATCAATAAATACCAAAAAAATAATTAACTCTAATAATAATGATATAGTTTGTAACTGTATATTCTACTATGTGGACACAACAATAAAAGACGCTATTAGTAATGAGACAGTTGCACTTAAATTATTACATGGATCAAAAAATAGCTGTAAGGAACTTATAAAAGAGGTAAATGTTTAATATTGCAATGTTTATTATTGAACTTTTCACTTGTTAATACATATAAATTTAAAGATAAATACTTATTTTAATAATGGAAATAAAAACGCAACTTTTTTTTAATGTTGTGGAGTGTTAAAAGATGAAGCCACTGGTGATTATATTGTAGTTATGCAATACGCACCAATGGGATTACGTCAGAATATTTACGTTGTTGCCATTTAATTCATTCGTATGACATCATTCATTGTGATTTACATCAGTGTTGGAAATCTAAATTGATTTTAATGTTCTCAGGCAAATTTTTTTTATATGTTTATTAATAAAAAAATTGGAAAATTGATGTTCTCAGAGAACATTGAGAACATCACTGATTTACATAGCTGTAATATATGAGTGTCGCTAAAAGAAGACCCGAAAATTTAAATATAAGTCATATTTAAATTTTCGGGGTTTCTTTTAGCGACACTCATATTACAAACCAATTTATATAATGCATATATTGGTGATTTAGGGTTTTGCAAGATCAATAAATAATTCATTAGGCACAAAATCTAGAGGGATTTATGGAGTGCTGCCATATATTGCACATAAAGTATTGCAGGAAGCACATTCACTAAAGCATCAGATATTTATTCTTTTGGAATTATTATGTGGGAAATTTCTTCATGAAATGTTGTATATCCTGATCATGAAAATAGTCATCACGATAATTTATGCTTGGCAATAGAAATTTATAATGAAAGATACTAATTTTAATATTAATGGCAATACAATTCATAGTAGCCAATTTATTCGTTATATTACTTAAAATTCAAACACACCAATTAATGCATCTGAGATTATTTCAAATAATAATATTTCTGTTGAATCTATTGAAAAATGATTTAATAAAGTTATTTAATTTGAGTAATTTCAATATTTGACTAGATTATGAAGTGTGTCGTTTACTATTTTTTTTATTGTAAAATCATACGGTTAACGTCTAACCAATCTTCCCGTGAAAAGATGGGTTAGATGATATCCATATGATTTACAAAAAAAAAGTAAATGAAGCACTTCATAGTCTTGTCAAATACTGAAATTACACAAATTCGCAGTAATGATATGCAAAATAATCTGAAATTATTGAAAAGGTCGATTAAATGTTACTTTAGAGACTGTATAAAAATAACTCCAAGGTTTGAATTGACTTTGTTACTATTCAGACTGAGGTTATCAAACGGAGGCTATGTGAAAACTAAGCATAATGTCATGTTATGTTATGCTTCATGTTTAGATAATGTCAATTATTAATTGGTTCGTGCCAATTCCTAACATTAATATAAATTACGAGACTTAATAAGGCTAATAATTATTATTTAGCTCTAATGTTAGTGATTTCTCAAAATGATTTTGATAATGATAATGTCGTGACTAAAGTTGGGATCCGACTAAAGTTGGAACTTCAGTTGACTGAAGTTGCACCTGACTGAAATTAGCCCCTGAAATTAGATCATCCTGCACGCATTAGTTAGCTGTTTTAGGCAGGTGCCAACTTCAGTCAACTGAAGTTCCAACTTTAGTCGGATCCCAACTTCAGTCACGACAATTAACATGAAAAATAGAACTTAAGCTTTTTTATTTCTGTTATAATGTTATGCGTCAATTTTTAATTTCAATTATCACCAACTGTGGAATAACGAGTCAATTCTTAACGTATTAAATTATTATTACCGTAAAATGTGGAAGATAAGCATTTATGGTGAATAAGAATATCTATAGGAAAAGTTGTGTTCTGTAAATAAGCACACTAATAGTATCGATATCAGCTGCAAGATATTTTTTCACTAATATTTAGGTAAGAACACGAATAAATTTGGAGACTTCCGATGACCTTTTTTATGATCAGTTGCTCTAATAACATTTTACAGCTTGGCCCGTATATCGCGAGATAATGTAAACAAAATACCCACAGTCAAGCATTAAAATTTGACAAATCAGGTGAAACACATTCGCGTCAATACAATTACCCATGGCAAAAAAAACACAGAATAATAGAACGCCCATTTTTTTATTAATTTGACAAGAGATGAGCTGCTACTTAATTCACTAAAAGCATACTGTACATAATCCAGCATAGCAATAACTCGTATCCGATAGATTCCGAAATCATTGATACACGAATTATTTATATGGACAATTGAAAATTTGATATGTCGTTGTAGTTTAAAATCCGGAAATTTCACTATCTGTTTACCCATAATAAGTTAAACCAAAGGTACCCATGTTTATTAATAAAATTTCTTCGTTTAGAGTGTTTCTAGTAGAAAATCTTTTCTAATCGTTTTCCCCACGGAGTTTTCAGAAGAATAAAGGTAAACGTTTGGCAATTGGTAGAATTTATTGAATTTCTACTACGTTTAAATTATTAAACGAATCTTAGATTTATAAAATGTTAAATCATGAGTGTTATACTAATATAAGATTTTATGCATTTATTAAATAGGCCAAGCGATATAAAGCTTTTAACAAGGTTTATTTACTTGAACCAAGAATAAATATATGTATTATTTATTAAACAGATAAGATAACTAAGATCTTTAATATGTAGTAAATATGGTGATGCGGTCTAATTGATAGTATAGTCCAAGGATATTAACACGCGACAATATGTTTTTGATAAAGTATAATAGTTAAAAGATGGATTAGAATTACTTTGGATTTAAAAAAAGCTTCGCTTTTGTTAATAATAAATTTATTTCGCTTCATTTCGCGAATCGAAAAAAATTTTAATTGATATGATTGGTTAATAGTCACGCATGGATCTACATAAATTAGCCAATCACATAAATGTTATAGCCCGTTATTTTCCGTAAAAATACGAGTTATTGCTATGCTACATAATCCTAAGAACTAGTTAACATTCCCCTGGGAAAAAAAACCACTTTTTATTAGAAAAAATAAAAAACTGGCTACAAAGAAAGAACTGGTCTACAAATGTGCTAAAATCACATCTACCTGCACTAAAATAGTGGGGCATAGTTTCCGTGCTGGAAGCACAACAAAATTCTAGAATTGGTGTTCAGCTACCGTTAATCCGGAGAATAAGTAGATGGACATCAGACTCATTCTTTAAATACATACGAGCACATCCCGCAATAGCAGCATCAAAGTAAATCATATTCTGATTAACGATCGCAACATAAACTAAGGAAGCCGATCGTAACCTTAATTAAAAAAATAAAAAAGAAGGAAGCTCGTATCCCGTTACGATTACGGTGAACTCTGTAAATCGCCACCCAAAAAAAATTCAGATCATGTAATTTACATCATTCTCGTATTCAAAGATTTAATTATAATTTTGCTTTTATTATTTTTATGAAAATTTTATCAATACTCTAATAAGGGAATCCACCAGGACGGCCACGAATTTTTCGGGTCACATGATGATCGACAGCAAATTTATCCAATGGGAAATCGTAATTAAGTGTAACGTAACACGATCAGAAAGTCCAAAACAAACATTCGTTTTTCTTTTATCTCAAGAATTTACATAAGAATTCGCCTTTTGTGCTCTAATTAAAGGGTTTTCTCGATTATTTTTACTAAATATTTCTTATCTCCAAACTCTAAATACGGCACTAACCCTAACTTTAACGAATTTTAGGATGTTTTGTTCTTATCACGTGACTCGAAAAATTCGTGGCCTGGTGGATTCCTAATAAGGATCGCATAATAATTGATATATTGTAATTATGAAATCACACGACCTGAAATTTTTTTGGGTGGCGATTTAACCTGAATCATACATCTAAATTGTACATTCAAATCAAATGGTGCAATAATACTGGCCGAAATTGTCCTTTATGTATGCCGTGATGAAAATTACATAAAATTTAATTTTTTCTGAAACTTGCGTAAAATTACATGTAATGTAAAATTGTAATACAGTAAGACCTCCCTAAATGCACGCCCTTGGGCCACAATTTAACAACATGCATTTGGAGAATAATAAGCAAAAGTGCATTTATAGAGGTCAAGTATATATTTGGGCAAGAATCTGGGCATACATTTAGAGAGGGTGTGCACTTATAGAGGGTGCACTTAGAAAGGTCTGACTGTACCAGGAACAGAGTGAAACGAAAAGTATGCGTTCAATGTTTTTCGAGTTCACTGTTACATCGATAATTCTGGTCGACTTGATTAGGACTTTGAAATGCAGTATCACGTAATCAGTAAGTACGTACGTACAGTACGTACGTATAAAGGAACATGTTTGTACGTATGTGCGTAGTACGTGTCACATAGTTAGTAAGTATAAAGGAGACATGTTTGTACGTATATGCGTAGTACGTACGTACGTACATATATGTTCTCAACATACAAAGATCATGGCAAATACACCAGAAGAATGGTTCGAAAAGGCTATTTCCGAAGGATACATTAATAATCTTGAATATAATAAATTTACAGATCCTACAATCATTGGCAGCGGAGGCTTCGGAAATGTTTTTAAATACGAATGGAAAGATTGTGGTTTAACAGTTGCTCTTAAATGTCTTAAAATCGATACCAATATAGGCTTAAACGAAAAAATTATTAAAGGCTTTATTAAAGAGGTATTTATTACACAACTAACGTAGTGCACTAACTAAAATACCATTGTTCATACCCCCAGTTAAAATACCCGGGCATATTTTTTTAACCAGGGATAATACCCGGATACAGTCAACTTCCTTTAAGTGCATGTTCTCTAAGTGCAAGTTATCTTTAAATACAATAAAATAGTCTTGGCCCAAGTTGGGACTTATAAAATAAGTACAAGTTCTTATTCTGTAAGTGCAAGATTTCTTTTAGCCAGTATATATTAAATTATTTTCTCTAATTGCAAGATATATTATTAACTTGCATTTAGGGAGAATTAATTATATATTAAGTTAGTTTTCTTTAATTAAAATTCTCTCTAAATGCATGATAATTTTTTGGCTCATTGACTTGCACTTAGAGAGAATTGACTGTATTTTGCGCGGAATTTTTCACACTACCACATAATGATTTTTGCATTACATACCAATGCAAAATGTCTTAATAAAATATACTTGTCACGGACAAGATACCCACAACTATTTTGTAAGTTTTTTAGCGGGTCTTTTAATCAGTGCACTACGGTACTTGCATTATTGTTCGGCGTAATACTAAATTTTTACAACTACGATATAAAAGCTAAAGCTATTACTAAGAGTTAGTAACCATCCTAATATTATTAAATTCTATGGTGTCACGAAAGGTAAATATGCAATTTACAAGTTTTGAATTTATATAAAATAATTATTAATAATATTAATTATTATTAAATAGATAGCAATGGATGTTATAATATGATTTTACAATATGCTAATGATGGGAATTTACGAGAATACCTAAAGACAAATTTCACGAGATTGCAATGGACAGATAAATTACATATCGCTATGGAACCAGCATTTGGACTTCTATTTTTGCATAATAATGATATTATTCATAGAGATCTCGTAAATATTATAGACTTTATTTGATTTTGAGGATTTTCTATTAATTTGATTCACTAATATATCCTTAAATTAGCATTCGAAGAATATCTTAATTCATGAAAATCAACCAAAAATTGCAGATTTTGGACTATCAAAGCAGATAAATGAAACGTATATAACGTCAAACTCAATTGTTCATGGGATGCCGGCATATATCGAACCTCAATGCTTTACTAAGCAAGGATATATACGTGACAAGAAATCCGACGTTTATAGCTTTGGAGTAATCCTTTGGGAAATTTCAAGTGGAAAACCACCATTTCAATCCTTTAATTCTAGAGATTTACTAGTTATTCACATATTTCAAGGAAATAGGGAAGAGCCTGTAAAAGGTACACCACCTCAGTATATTGAACTATATAAACAATGTTGGGACAATAATCCTACTAATCGCCCAGAAACAAAATTAATTTTCGATACTTTGAAGCAATTTAATCCTGACAATACTTTGAGTCAACATCATCCCATTGGTGTATCAACTCAAAATAGCAATACTTTCTCAAATCGTCTAAATAATCCAACTTCACTCGATATTACGACTTCATCTCCACTTTATTTACCCGATTCAAACATTTTAATACAAAACTTTACAACTGGTAATTTTTTTGATTTGTTTTAACTTATTAATTTGTTGCTATCTTTACCTAATCACAATAACATTTCATCCTTCAGAAATATACCGTACAGCATCTAGTAATGATGTATCTCGTAATGCTGTATCTAATAATGATGTATCTCGTAATACTGTATCTAATAATGATGTATCTAGTAATGCTGTATCTAGTAACGCTGTATCTAGTAATGCTGTATCTAGTAGTGCTGTATCTAGTAATTTTAATATGAGTAACATTGACAAATATGATTATATTTTTAAAGGTATGATTTATGGTTAAGGAATCTGAAACAATATGCATATACAAAAATTCCCTCATTTGGTTCGTTATTGGGTCAATCGTTAAAAGCCATTGTTTAAAATCGATATGTTATTTTACAAATTACCAAAAAAAATATCATATGGCTTGCATTTTGTTGAGTTTAAGAAACGAATTCATAGATAGTATCATAGATGGCGCACTACCTAACATTGGATTAATTTTTTTTTTTAGTTGTCTTAACTGGTGACTGTTATGTCGGTAAATCTAGTCTTCTTTCACGTTTCACTCGTAATGAGTTCAATTTGAGGACTATTGGTACTACCGGTGTTGACTTTAATAGCAGGTATATTCAAGTAGATAACAACATTATCAAAGCACAGATTTGGGATACTGGTAATAATTTTAAAATTTTATATTAATTCATTTATTCTTTTTGACCACGATTCTGATCATTTGTTTATCTTCTAAAAGCTAGCCAAGAGCGTTATAGTTCTATTAGAAGAGCGTAAGCAATTTTATCTGGTCACGCCAACTCAGCGTTTTAGTATAATCTAAATTTATATTTTACCATGATTATTACAGATATTATCGTGGAGCCAATGGCGCATTACTTGTTTATGATATTGCCAAATATGTAACATACGAAAATGTCAAATGCTGGTTGAAAGAATCAAGAGAATCTGCTGACAGTAATATTGACATTATGCTTATTGGAAATAAGAGTGATTTAATACATTTGCGAGAAGTTTCTACTGAAGAAGCCAAGCAATTTGCCGGTATGTTTATATTAATGTCTGATAGTTTTTTTTTAATGTTATGGTATTAAATAATATTTTCATACAATATAAATTATATAAGAGGAAAACAATCTTTATTTCATCGAAACTTCTGCTATGGATGCTAGTAACGTAGAATTTGCTTTCCAAAACATTCTAACCGGTAATTTTTTGCTTTGTTTCAGCTTGTTAATTTATTGCTATCTTTATCTCATTACTATAATATTGCATCTTTCAGAAATTTACCGTAGGGTATCTAATGTATCTCGTAATGCTGTATCTAGTAGTGCTGTATCTAGTAATACTGTTATATCTAGTAATGCTATATCTAGTTTGTTCTCAATGTTCTCAAGATTCAAAAAAAATTGAGGACATTATATTTGAAGTTCATGTTCTTTTTTGAGAACAATTCTAGAACATAAAATTTATAATCTACGTTCTCAAAAACAATTTTTAATAATATTATGAGGCCACGCAAACTTATACTATCACCAATTAACCTTTAGTAGCATAGCGACCCGAATTTTAATTTTTTTAAAAAAAAATTTTTTATTATCGATAAAAAATTTATTGACACCTGAATATCCGGTAAAAAAAAATTATATTAAAAAAAAATTTAATAATGATATATGAACAGATTTAGTATTTTTACTTGGTGTGAAAGGCGATCTATTATTTTACATATGCTAGGAGGATTAAGTGTGACGATTATATATAAATGCTTCTTTTTTTAAGTAAAATCAGTTCTAAATCGTTTTAGTTATATTTTTTAAACAATTCTAGATCTGAGGCATAA
>CAJVQC010001152.1:0-10740 GCA_910592285.1 Racocetra persica
AAATGACGTACATGTCAATTGACTATCTACTATCTTAATAATTTAAGGGATCTCCGATCAGATTTTATAAGTTTTAGGAACCGAAAAAAAGGTCCAAAAATCAAAATTAGCGCAGACGAATAAATTTTGGTATAAATACCAGGTTATTTTACCGTATAATAACCGTATAATAACCTTATATATAATACCTAGAAAGTATATATAGATTTGTCACATGCTTATTCATTTCTATGAAAAATTTCATTTAGATTTATATTGGTTAACTTTGTTACACCAAAATATTATACCAATTATACGGTATTTTATTAATTATACTATATCAATTATATGGTTATTATTCCATTTTTATTATACGGTATCATATAATTCCCATCCCTAGATCTACTGATAAAATTTTTTAAAATCAGATGTAATTGCTCATGAGTCAGTTTGAAGCTATAATTCTGCCCTAACTTTATCATAATTCTAACATTGACCAACTCAATTACATCTGACCTTATGATTTGATTATGATTTGATTATGACGCATCACCAAATCCCTAAATAAATCAAATAAATTAAACTTAATGTTTACCTTTGATACCAGTATTTGGCCTTATCTAAATCTCTTGTTGTTCCAATTCCATTTTGATAACACTCTGCTACTTTTGACATTCCAGTAGCGGAACTCATCTCTGCAGATTTTTGATAATAAATGAATACTTACGTTACCCATATCCCCAATCTCTGCAGATTTTTGATAATAAATGAATGCCTTACGTTTATCCTTTTCAACTCCAAATCCATTTCGATAACAATGTCCAACATTATACGTTCCACCCACATCCCCCATCTCTGCAGATTTTTGATAATAAATGAATGCCTTATGTTCATCCTTTTAACTCCAATTCCAAGAAGATAACAATTTCCAACATTACATGTTACATTAGCATCCCACATCTCTGCAGATTTTTGATAATAAATGAATACCTAATGTTCATCCTTTTCAACTCCAATTCCACTTCGATAACAATCTCCAATATTACACGTTTCATATGCATTTCCAATCTCTGCAGATTTTTGATAATAAATGAATACCTTACATTCATCCTTTTCAACTCCAATTCTATTTTCATAACAATATCCAATTCCAACTACTCCATTAGAATTACCCATCTCAGCAGATTTTTGATAATAAATGAATGCCTTACATTTATCCTTTTCAACTTCCATTCCATTTAAATAACAATATCTAACATCACGAATTCTATAAGCATTTCCCATCTCAGCAGATTTTTGATAATAAATAAATGCCTTATGTTCATCCTTTTCAATCCATTTACTATACTGATAACAATGTCCAAGAATTATTTGGGTCATAGGATTGATTTGATTTTCTAAGCACTATTTACTTACATTATCTGGATTTTGGTTCTTTTTTGCTAAAAATTGTTCTAATATGTTAAATCTTTGTTCTAAGCTTTTGCTCTTCGATCTTTCTTCATTATCTAAATTATATAATTCTTTAACAATTTCACTAAAAATATTCAATGTGCTATTCTCTTTTAAATATATTTGGTTAATATCTGATGATCTGTCAGTCTGTTTTAAATTGTTTGTCATTTTAAATCAAAAAGTCAATTTGTTACACAAGAAATTCACCTCTTATTAGAATTCCAAGGACTAGACGATCATAGTATGACGACTATAATCTTAGTGATTTAGTATAATAATATAACATTGATTACTCAACTTATCAAAAAGGTTTTAAAAGGCTTTATTAAAAGAGGCAAAATGACTAGTGTATATGAGGATACAAATCATCGATTATAAGTTATTTAACAACTTGATTTGTTAATCGTTAACCCAATTAACGATATCACGTGGTTTAAGATTGTTAAGATTCTTAACAACAGTTTATAATTTAATGTGTATAAAGACTTTATTATTGACAAGATAATTGAAATACAATGATGAAATATAATAGAATTTCGAATATATTATAGGAATCAAGATCTAAATAATAGTAACAAGTCTACTTTTAAGTGGAGCAAATGTTGGGCAATATATATGCTATATATACTTATTGGAATAATTTGATAAGTTTCACAATTAACTTCTTTTGGTCTTAATACTATTGCTACCTGAAACTAATTATTTTATAATTATTCTTTATAAACTTAATATGAAATAACCCCAAATGATATAAAGTGAAATAGAGTTAGTAAGGCATTGATCGAAATTAGGGTGTCCAGGATTATGATGTGGCATAATATGCGTATAATTTTACCTATGCTGTATACACATTATGTATTGCACAGAATTGCATAATTTAAATTTTAAAGCATAAGTCCCTGCATAATTTGTAATTTACAAATTCTGTGTCTAATGAAATTGCTTGACGATAGTTGTGGTAGGACGAAAGAACAATTTAAGCAAATTCAATTTTAGGGTATAATTTATCACTAGCAAACAGCTCGCTGTAACCCACTGTAACAGGAAATATTCAATAGTTTGCATATTAGATAGCATTAACAAATGCTATTTAAGGTTTGACTTGAGGTAAAACATAGATATTGAATAATCTAAATGAAGCTTATAGTCATGTAAATAAGTATCGTTAGTTATAAATACTGGCAGTAAGATCCTGGTTCTCAAACTAAATCTTTTTTGCTTTTTTCGAGTAGGCTTCACTGTATCTTATGTTTTGATTGTATTTTGGTTGTAGAGTAGTGATGATTTGAAACTGACTGCTTGTCAAATTGTGTCAAAGGCATTACTAATTGATATATAGCAACATTATTATATCTTATCAAATTACCAAAATTAAACTAAGCAGACAGATATTAAAATAAATATTTGGTTACTCCCGTATCTATGCCAAAATTCTGAAAGTTACAATCTCTAACTTAATTATCTTGTCATGTGATGTCAGATTGCTATTTTTTTCATTATCAAAATTGTTAGCTCATTTACTGTTGGATTACAAATCTACTTGCTGCTAAAATCATGAACATACTCCTTATTAAGTCATGAACTATTCACTGTTGAAATTGCAATTTACTGCTAAACTTACAAACCTATATACTCACTGTTAAATAATGAACTTATCCATTGTTACAAACTGGTTACACTTATTTCACCAACACTTATTTCATAGACACAATACTTCATCGACAATAATTCACTGACAATCAATTCACTGATACTCAACTCACTGACAAGTTTAATCACTACCTTTACAGTAAACATAATTCTGGTATAATTACTTTGTCGATGAATTGAGTTTTGGTGAATTGATTATCAATAAATTGAGTGTCGGTGAATTGATTATCAGTAAATGATTGTTGGTGAATTGAGCTTGTCGATGAACTGAGCTGTCGGTGAATTAAGCTTGTTAGCCCTATAAAAAAATCTCTTGGAATTGTTCAGAAAATTCTGAAATTATTCGATTTTTTGTTCAGAAAATCGACTCCGTTCTGAACATTTTAAAGGATGTTTATTGGATGTTCATGTTTTTATATATTTTTCATAAATATTTTATGCATTTTTTATACAATAATTTTTAATCAAAATTTTCCTATTTTTACATCCCGTACAAACATCGATATGAAAACAGTACAAAAATAAACCCTGTTCGGAAAATCGACTCTGTTTAGAATATTTTTTTGAACAATGCCTAAAATAACTGAACAAACTTTTTTTATAGGGTAGTGAATTATATATCAGTAAATTGGTTGTCAATGAATTGAGTATTGGTGAATTAAATGTCATTGAATTAAATGTTGGTAAAATGAACATGTTGGTAAATTGATTGTTAGTGAAATGCAATATCTACGAAATGAGTATCAGTGAAATGAGGCAGACCCAAAAAAAAAAGTCAAATGTAAAGAACTCATGTCCTATATAGGTGACAAAAAAGTAAGTAGATTGGTAGAATTAGTGTTCAATTTGTACCATTATTTACTGTAAAAAAATATCATATGTAAATAATTTACAAACTTATATAGGTAAAAAAAATTAAGTAGATTAGTTAAAATTAACGTTTAATAGGGTATTTATTTGTATCATTATTTACTATAAAAAAAATGTCGAATATAAAGAATCTACCTCCTATATAGATAACAAAAAGTATTCGATAGAGCATTGATTTGTACTATAAAAAAAAAAAAGTTGTATGTAAAGAACTTACTCGCTATAGAATCGACAAAAAAGTAAGTTGATTAGTTAGAATTAATGTTTGATAGGTCATTAATTTGTATCATTATTTACTGTAAAAAAAAATATCATATGTAAAGAACTTATCACTATATAGATGACAAAAAAGTAAATTAGTTAGAATTAATGTTTGATAGAGTATTGATTTGCATCATTATTTACTGTAAAAATAAAAAAATGTTGTATGTAAAGAACTTATAAACTATATAGGTGACAAAAAAGTAAGTGATTAGTTAGAATTAATACTTAATAGATCAGTAATTTGCATCATTATTTACAGTAAAAAAAAATATCATATGTAAAGAACTTACTAACTATACAGGTGACAAAAAAGTAAGTAGATTAGTTAGAATTAACGTTTGATAGGCATTGATTTGTGTTATTATTTACTGTAAAAAAAATGGTTCTACTTATTTCACCAACACTCATTTTGTAGACAGCATTTTACTGACAATCAATTCACCAACATGTTTATTTCACTGACACTCAATACATTATATTCAATTTACAGACAATCAATTCATCCACACTCAATTCACTAACAATTAATTCATCGACAAAGTAATTATACCAGAATAATGTTTAAGGTTAGTAAATTAATTTTGTTAGTGAATTGATTGTCAGTGAATTGTCAATGAATAAGATACATCGCCTGATATGCTAAATAAATTTACCCTATATCCTTATATATATAATATAATAAATCTGCCCAACTCTATCCCCCAGGTGGGAGTTGGAGTAATGTAAAGTTGGTCTTGCCTTAGATATTTAAATTAGTTATATGATTTTAAATATAATTCTAGATTATAAAATTATTTATTGATAAGCAATATTTACAAGAATGCTTTAAATAAATTGATCAGTAAACAATTAGCAAATGATTTAATACTCATCAGCAAATTAACACAAATAAAAAGATAGAATAGTGTATTAGTTAAAAATCTCTTTAATATAATACCTCCTTTTATTCATATATATTTTAAACTTTAACGTATAAATATAAGTTTATTAATGATCATTATCAAGCTGAAAGTATGTAAAACTAATATACAATATGCAATAACCACTCAAATTATAAATATTAATGATTAACTATATTTAATTTTAGAATTATTAAAGAATACTTTATTAAAACTATTACTAATTTAACCATATAATATAAGTAAATAATTTAATGTGATTAAACAAATAACAGTTCTAATCTCTAATTTGGAGAAAGTCAAAAAATGTTTTAAAAAATTTTTATAGAAGTGTGTTCACTTGGACTCTAATTGGTTTCAAAAGAACCTAAACTAAACCCAAGATGGTTTATTCACAGGTAAATTTAACATTTTTAACAAGTTGAGAATTGGAATATTAGGGCAAAGAGTACTCTTCCTAAAGATCACTTTTACCAAAACTAGAACTAAAGAAGTAAAACTTTCAAGGCAAATAACAGCAAATTATACTAAGTAAATATACCTCTGGCTCCTAAGTAAACTTGTTTGGTACCCAAACTAGCATATAAAGAGTATATATTAGTAGTCACAAGACCTCTTCTGCTAACACTACAAGTTAAAAATAAAAAAGCAGCCCTTTGGCAAAACTTTCACTTTTCTTGTAGAGTTGGTCCTATGGACCCTTTTATAACAACAAGTGCTGCAACTAGCAGCAAGACTACAGTAACTAATAACAATATCTTAACTCATATAGAACTGGAAACAACTACTTAACAAGTACTCACCAACACTAGCTTCTTTAGAGGCTTCTTTTTTATTAACCTCTAGCCTACTTCATTAGCAAGTCAAACTAACCAAGTATGTTATTACTAAATACACAAAAGAATTTATTAATATTAATATTAAAGACTAGTCTAAACTTACTTTTATCATTACCTTCTATATTCCAGAATTTACCAACAAATTTCTCTTTACATGAAATTCTCTCAATCTGGAAATATATCAAATATGGTTAAATTTTTAACACAATAGATATGTAAGCACAGTGATATAACTAAATCAATTCTATTTGACCTTACAAATACCAAACACAATTTTGTAAATATCAATATCAAACTGTCTAGAGCTATCTGTAGCTGTGATATAAAATTAACAATTAAAGCATATAAGCAAATACAAAAGTTATATATAGTACCAAAATATTCTAAAGATTTAGTACTAATTCTATACAATTTAATTCTGAAAATTGATATAGATGAAGACACCAACCAAAACAGATACATATTACTTCACTAATGCTCATTTCGTAGACATAACATTTCACTGACAAAAATTCACCAACGATTATTTCACCGACAAGTTTATTTCACTGGCAAGTTCATTTCACCACAGTTTATTCACCGAAGCTTATTTCAAATACAAGCTTTTTTTTATAAATTCCACCAACCTTAACTCTAATTCTAACCTGACCTTAACAACATGACCAGAATTATTTTGTCGGTAAAATGAGCTTCAGTAAATAAACTGTTGGTGAAATGAACTAGTTAGTAAAATAAACTTTTCGGTAAAATAATTGTTGGTGAATAGTTGTCAGTGAAATGTTATTTCTACAAAAGAAGCATCAGTGAAGCAAGCTGAACTAACCAAAACTACACTACTAAGATTACAAAAACTATATCAAATAATAAAAAAAAAAACTAGTACTTGTTCTATTAAAGGTTATATAACAGAAAGCACATCAGCTGCAGCCTCTAGTTTACACAAAACAAACAAACAGTCAGCAATCCAATTTAACATCTCTGGGTATAATATTACTCACCAAAATATCCATGTATCTGTTTAATCAAACAAGACCCATAGTAACAAAAAATGGTCTAGACTTATACCAATTAGTCTACTACTAATAATTTACAGAGACTACAATTACTATCAATAATCATATCTACATATGTAGCTACTACTATAGACTTTAATGAAATAACCAAACTATCATAGCCAAGTTATATGCAAAACCTCAACCTATCTACTTTCAAGTTACCTGATAGCACTGCATGGATATAACAGATTGCAAGCAAAATTATATATGAAACAGCTATTTGATTAAAATAACTAGATATATAATACTATAGCCATTTTACTCCAAACTTCAGATAGTATATATCAATTAGTGCAATATAAAATTAGCTCTACTCCTACTCAATTCGAGTTACCCTTAGTAATTTATCTGAAGTTTAAATATCTAAATACAAGATTCTTTACTACATTTTTTAGAAACTCTAAAACTATACTAATATATCAGAAAGAATATACAAATCTATACAATACTGCACTAGCCAACTATAAAACCAACAACTAGTTCACAAAAATAAACTATGATACATGCAAAATTATTTACACTATGCTCAAAAGGATGCTTATTGCATAGCATCTTGCCAACACAAACTTTATTACAATTAGCTACTTTGCTATATTTAAATTAATTTACTATGCAAGAAGATTTTTTCAAATCTCAAATAAAAATAATAACATCTTAAAGAAAATTAATAATGCTATACTTAAAGCACTTTAGGATAAACTACTTTCTCTTTCTACAAGCCCTGATCTTATACCAGAATATATTACAAAAGAGTTTTTCTTTATACTTCTAATTAAACAGTGATCATATACAACAGCAATTG
The DNA here is from genome assembly GCA_910592285.1 of Racocetra persica. NCBI lineage: Eukaryota > Fungi > Glomeromycota > Glomeromycetes > Diversisporales > Gigasporaceae > Racocetra > Racocetra persica. The sequence goes on from CAJVQC010001152.1 coordinate 7,814, forward strand.
TTAACTACTTAAGAAAACTTTTTAAGTTTGACAAACTACCAGATATCTACTTTTAAATATTATCTAAAAATATGATTTATCGCCTCAACTACAACAATATTTCCCTATAACAAATTGGCAATCTTTCAATACTTATTATTTTATAGGCAGAAACTAGCAGACTACTATATTTATGAATCTATTCTACTATTATACTTCTAGTAATCTTCTTCTAAACAACTGTTATCTACAACATATTAGAAATTAAACCCAAGTATTAAAAGATTCTTTTCTTATAATTTGATATTAGCCCAAGTATTTCTATCTAAAGTAATCTAACAACTTGGACAATATTATAGATTTAATCTTCTTCTAAGCGGCTACTTTGTTGTTAAACTATTACTTCTAACTAATCCTAAACAAATCAAAATACATGACCAAAAATCTATCTTATATACAGAATAATATTGTGAAAGCTTTTATTAAAGAAGCTTCACAATGCTATTAACTTTTTTCAGATAATATTATACAGGCTAATCCTACAACCAAGCCATATTTATCTAATAGTAATGAAGTCTTGATCCAATACAATATCACTATACCAATCACTACTCTACAACAATTAATCAATACAATAAGATTACTATAACAATACTATTACTTTATCTATCTGCCTACAGAATAAGTTAACATACCTATATCTAGCACAACTATAATAGCTAATCCAAATACGAAGGCAGATAGACCCCTAATAGTCAAGAAACACAGTCAAATAAAGAACCCATAGTACTATTATCTGACAATCTCCCAGATATTAATACTATCTTAGCAAACTACAAGATTAATATAATCTTGCTAATTTGTGAATAAACACAAGTTATTCCTACAAGAAAAATGCTAAAACAATATTTTAAATAATGACAATCCCAGATTTTTTACTCAACCTACATCTACTAATAACTTTAATATAAAATATTTTTTAATACAAACTAGTGTATCTACTTACCAACTATCTGCAAATAACATGCTTATAGATACTGAATAACAAAATTATATAGAACAATTATTATAATAATATACAAAATATAATCAACTTATTACAAAAACTCTTAACTATCACTACTCACAATATTCAAGGTTTTAACTAAAATATTAAGAAATAACTTTGGTTTGACTATTTTAGCTCAACAATTAGACATTATATTGATTACTGTGACAAAATTAGTATACTCTAGATATACTAATTTACAGCTATATAACAAAAGCCAAACAATACTACAATACTCCAGGAGTTGAGTATAGGTATAGCTATTCTTCTATCTTAAACTCTTATTTTTATATTTACAATATTTAAATAACTAATAGCAATTGATCTAATATAACAATAAATTTTGTATTATTTTAGTTTATCTTCTAATACATATATCAGCCAACACCAAAATACAAGATTATATGATCTGACAAAATTATTTTGGGGTCTAAAACCTAAAATTAAAATTTGAAAATAAAATTGTTTTTGACTTATTTTATTTAAAAAATAAAATTTTTTGATATTTTTTTTGAAGAAACAAAGTTATAAAGAATATAACTACCTAAATTAGATTAGCTCTTGCATATAAAAAATTCTAATTTGCTTTAATGAAGATGAAATAGTATTTTTTTGAAGATCTATTTTGGTGGCAAGTATATACAAGATTAGATTATTTAATAGATAATACAAGCCCTTCAAGCCCAAAATATATCTATTGTTATAGGAGACTTCAATTAAGATTTAAACAAAATATATAAATTAGTACTCTATAGTTATCTACTAACTTACAATTTTATATCTATAACTATATAGCAGCAAGCTAACCTATTTAGTCAAATAGATAAAATATAGATTCTTTACCAAATTTTATACATTACAATACAACACACCTTGTACCAGCTATTGGTATTACTAATAGTAATCATTATATAATTTATGCCAATATACAATACAACTTTACACTCCCTCTATAGTACAAAAAATATAAGTTCAAAATATACAAATATAACTTAATAATTACTGATAGTTGGAATAAATTCTAGCAAGCAACATAAAATCTTATTTCACTATTAACAAAAGAGACTGTGCAAATACTTTCAACTAATTAACTTTGGCATCATATTAATAATACTATAATTAAAGCAACCAAATCATATATACTCTTTATATTTAAATCCTATATACAGTTTAAAACATTTTCTGCTATAGCAACAAAACTTCATATAGCTTTAAATTTATACAGCAGTATCTTACAAAAACTAGTTTATATATAGGCTCAACCAGATAAAAGTCTAAGGAACTCTCAACAGACTATTACCAGTATTAACCACAAACTGCAAACAATACAACAACTTACAAACTACAATACAATTGTACTTACAATATAATATATCAATAATTAACAAATTGAGTCAACTATTAACAGCTTCAAAATACTTAGAAAAACTCTATATTATACAAGAGAAATAGAGAACAAACAGGCACTAAGCCAGTATATTAATACTTAAATACAAAAATATAATAATAACTTTACAATCTGTATGCTACTATAATTAATAGTATCCCTTAAACCGTCCAGATTAGCAGACAAATTTGTCTACTAAAATTTTATAAATTCATATTTGATCTACTTTTATTAAAAATTAAAATATTTTAATAAATTTTTTTTAACTAACAATTATAATTATATATTATTTAAAAATTATTTTAGTTTCTTAATTCTTATAAAAATTTTTAAGTTGTTTATAAAATAAAAATTAATGATTTTTTAAAAAAATTTTAATTTTTAAAAATTTTTTCTCTTTTTTAAATTTTACTTAGTAAAAATTTTAGATTTAACTCTTATTACCTTAATAAAAAATTGTAGAGTACAAAAAAATAAACAACCTTACTTAATTTAGTTTTTATAATTTTTAAA
>CAJVQC010001153.1:0-10735 GCA_910592285.1 Racocetra persica
AGCAGGGCTTATAGTTTTAAATCGAGACCTCTAATTTCCAGCTTCAGCCATTTCCAGCTTCAGCCGCGACAATAAATTTTATTATTGAAGATTTAAATTAAAATTTGATGATCTCTTCAAAAGTATATAAATTATAGCCCAAACTTCTTTTAGATGCGCAGATCGAATTTCTTTCTCTATCGTTTCTTACACAATACATTTACAAAGTTACAAAGCGTTTTTTTATATAAGGTTATAAAACATTGACTCCAAATCCATTATTTCTATTTTTCAGCGTTAACAGCGTTAAAATTTTAAATTTAAACCGAATTGTAAGTTTTTTGCTTATTTAATTATAAAAAATAGCTTCGTAACTTTTTTTTGTAGAGGCTTAATCTTTACAACATATTACTTTGAATTATGGTATAGTTAGAGCTGGGCATCTATTTTTGTTGAATTATGGTATGGTTAGAGCTGGGCATCTATTTTTGTTATATACTTAGCAATGGGTATAGACAAATCATATAGGCATCGATTTTGATTAATATCACAATTTAAATATTTGACGTGCAATCAAATTGTTACACGAAAAATTTTATAACAAATTTTTATATGATATTATATATACAGTCAAACCTCTCTATAATCACCTTTGGTTTTAAGAATTTGGTGCTTATAGAAAGTTTATGCTTATACAGAGGTTAAATTTTATAAGTGTTATATAAGTTGGTTTTAAAAATTTATGTGGTTATAAGCAAATGTGACTATAGAGGAGGTGACTATAGATAGGTCTGACTGTAGTTTTGATTTACTTAATTGACGTATAACCCCCAACGTCACGATCTGATTTCACTAGCAACAGTCTCGACAGTCATTTCCCGATACTCAATTCCTAACTCAATTTTAGCTAGGAATTTGCAAATGCCCACGCCTGGCACATTGGCACCAGGCCGGGCACTAGTGCCTAAGCCCATGCCTTTGCCTATAGACACTATTAAAGGCATGGCATATAGTACCAGGCACTATTAAAGGTATGGGCACAAAGTGCTAGGCACAAGGTACCAGGCACAAGTGCCAAGCAAAATACCAGGCACAATTAAACAATAAATATCAAATTTTTGTACCTATGCCTATGCCCATGTCAAGTTTTTGCGCCTGCGCCCATGCTTATGCCAAATTTTTAAGCCCATGTTCATGCCTATACTTAAGCATTCATACCCGTATCCATGCCCATGCATAGATCTTTGTTGGGCACAGGTATAAACCCGGGTTGCAGACCCTAATCTTAGCTTTCGGGGAAATTAATGTCGAGCAAATAAGTACCACTGGTTTTTATTTTACATTTGATAATGGAACATGCAGTTTACAGAATCTAAAGTATTTACCGTAAATTCTCAAAATAACGGCATCTGCGCGTTAATTCGAGTACGCACACGGGCGTTATTTTGAAATAACATCGATTTTTCTAATCGTGAAGAACCTTCTCGATTGACATAATAAGCAAAGTTTCTGCCGTGATGATATGCGATTTTTTTATTGTATTAGTAAATCTTCACGATTAAAATTGAACATACTGTATGAGCAGAATTATTATAAATGTGCGTTATTTCGGGATGCGCATGGGCGTTATTTCAAAACCAAATATATTATTTTTAGAGGGCATGATTTTCGAAATAGCGCCTATGCCTGTTATTTCGAGAATTTATGGTAATATTTCAAGAAAAATAATAATTGAATGATATAAACTTTAATATATAGCATTAAAATTTTAACTATTGACCATTGTACGCTATATTAATATGAAATATCTCTATGATAGTGACTGGACTCGTGTTAACTCGTAACTCGCGAATTAAATTCCGAAGAGTGCTCGATTCATTCGAATAATAATATTCTTCAAGTTTTATTCGAGTTATTCGAGTCACAACAATTAATTTATTGAAAGTTTTGTAAATTGTGAATTACAAAAGCAAATATACTTCGAATAAAGAGTTACGCAAAGCAAATATAATTCAAATTATATGTTATTATCACAGATTATAAGTTATGAAAACAAGTAGTATATTAATTATTTGCCAACTTGAAATAATGTGTCTAGCAAATTCATGTTTCTTTTTAGAAATCACCCACCAATTCTGGATCAAGGTTTTGCTTTTGTTGTCAATAGTACTGTACTTTGACTAATTTCTTCAGCATAGGATTCCTCCTGTTCATTATTACTTTAGTTTTGCGTCATTTGTATAGATGGAAATGTCTTAAAAGTTATTGAAATTTATATAGTTTATCTAAATTTCGATGAGCATATATGTTGTAAGTGGAAACGGAATTTAAGTTGATTCGGAGTTTATTTATAAACCCCATTCTGGGCTGCTTTTATCATATGTCACCCTAACCCTAACCCTAACCCTAATTTAACTACGTAGGAATTCCAAGTCCACTTAAATTCCATTCCCACTTACAACATATAGACGTAGTTCAGTAGTTAAAATTACATATGTACTGTACGTATTTACTATACATAATTACATAATTATTTTAACATACGTAGCACGTAATTATATATTAATAATTAACTCGCGAGTAACTCGCGAGTTAATTTTCATGATTCGAAGAATGATAAATTCGAATTATTCGAGTCACGAGTTGACGAGTCCAATCACTACTCTAATGACATGTTATTTTGAATCATTTACCGATAATCTAATTTTTTACAACAGAATACAGGACAGGATAATACCTTTTTAAAAAAAAGTTGTCTCGTGCTGTACCATGTGTATATAATCTTAGGTTTGATAAATGTAATTTGATAGTTCGATCACAGATCCGTTACGACAAATTTGTTGAAGACGGTGCAAGGATTTTTTTAACCTAACTCTACAAAAATCTACTTACTCTCATTTTATTAATAACTCTCAATTCACGCAAAAAAAAAAAATAAAATAAAAAAAGTAAAATTTCATTTCAACATTAGCATCAACCGTAACAATGCAACTTAGTGTATGCTTTAATGATAAAAAATCACAAAAGAATGTATCTAATACAGTATAATAAACCTATGTACATAGGTACTTATTGGGGTGATATGCTATCGGTTGGTTTACAAACATAGTGCAGATGATATAGTGTAATGATCATATATAAATTTTTTTAATTAAATTTTGGGATCTACGTTCCATATTAAATTATTACGTATAAAAAAATCGATTTACTGAAAGTGTCTTTATAAAGTGAATTTTATCTTACTAATTGAAATATGTCACGGCTTACCTGAGTGTTTGCTATCATACGATTTACTGCGATCATATAGTAATTCATTGTCCGGGTTTTCTCATAAATTTAAAGAGCACGTTAAGAGAGCTTCGGCAAATATGATTTTATTTGTACATGTTTATTGGTCCAAAGTTATTAAGGATTAGATTTTTATAAAAACTCGACCATCGATTTACTATGTAGCCCGCATGTGGCCTGCATTATGTTTGTAAATCGTGTGATAGCAGACTGGGTATGCGATATCATAGGATTTACAAATCTAATTAAGGTTACTATAATAAATCGATTTTTCGTTTAGATGTTAACTTCAAATCACTATTACTTCTAAACCAGTGAGTTTATAAAAATAAAAATATAATTTTTGGATTCCTCGCAATATTCTCTATAACAATTTAGGGTTATTTTTTTAATTATTGCTTATTTTTTTCTTTATTTTAGCTATTAATCATAATAAAGCTAAAAAAAAATGGCTCTATATTGTTGTAGAGCATCTAACAAAAATTTTTATAGATGTACTGGTTCAGAAGTTTTAGGGATTTGAAGTGACTATATATGATATAATTTCAAATCCCTAAAGCTTCTGAACCAGTGCGTCTATAAAAATAAAATTATAATTTTTTGGATTCCCCGTTAGATGCTCTACAAAAATATAGTCATTTTTTTTTAGCTTTATTATGATTCATAGCTAAAATTAAGAAAAAAAATAAGCAATAATTAAAAAATAACCTAAATTGTTATAAAGAATATTGCGAGGAATACAAAAATTATATTTTTATTTTTATAGACTCACTGGTTTAGAAGTAATAGTGATTTGAAGTTAACATCTAAACTATGATCGGCAAAAAATCCGAATATACGATTTATCATAGATTTGTAAATCCTATGATATCACATACCCCACTAGCAGACACCCAGGTAAGCCGTGACATATTTCAATAAGTGAGATAAAATCCTAACGTTATTACTTTATAAAGACACTTTTCATTAAACATCTTGCTTTTATAGAATTTAAAAATGTTAAATATTGCGGGAGAAATTAAAGGCGAAGTAAATCGATTTTTTATAATAATTTCATATGGAACGTAGATCCCAAAATTAAAATTTATATATGATCATCACTACATCACCTGCACTATGTTTGTAAATCAACTGATAGGATACACCCCATTATCTTATGCAGCAGTGCTCTAGATTTATTAACTCTTTTTAAGTGAATAACAATGATAACTATGAAAAAACTAAATTTAGGCTAAGAATTAAAGGTCGAGCATTATTGTTATAATCAAAAAAATATTTGGTATATAATTCTCGAAACACCAAAACTAGTCAAATATTATTCTTGGAATGATTTCCAAATAATTGCATCGCCAATGCTTCGCCTAGTCACAAATTTGGTGAATTTGTATGAAATATTCATCCGCAAATCAATAAGCATTAACCATAGTAAGCCACCATAACACGGCCAAAGTCGCGGAGCCACACAGAGGAACGATTGATTTTTACCGATTTTTGCATTTTTGCATTTGTGCTTAAGTTCTGCCCTGATTGTTCATAAAAGCCTCTCGCTGGATGACTAAGCCAAAGACAAAATTTTTTATCGTTGACTATGATCGTTCATTGCTTAGGAAATTTGATTCGTCGATGATTAAATATTTCTTTCATTTGAAAAGCCCCAGCGAGTTTTATAAAAAGATGCAACGTTCGGGAATCTATGTTCCTTCCCTCTTTCCCCCCAAACTTTCATATTCCTCAACTTTTATATTTTTCCCTGATCCCTGATTATTTTTATATAAAAAAAAAAGTAATGATAATAATAAATAATATAATAATAAGTAATATATTAATAATATAATTCAATTATTATTTATTATATTATTAAACTTGAAATTTCAGTCGTTAATTAAAGTTGCAAGGCATGAACGTTCTGTTAGAGAACAATATTTCTTTATAGTTCTGTTATGTAAAATTCACGTAATTTTTATTTCTTTTTATTTTTGCGGAGTTGTTATTATGTAACAGAATTTAATAATAGATATTTTCAAATATGTTTATAGATAACCGTTTCATAATTTGAAACGATGACAAGAGGGCTAATTTTATTCGAAGTTGGGGACTGGTGATATTTATATTTATTCAAAAGTATATATTTTTATCCTAATCTAATCCTCCGGGCACTAAAAGTTTGGTTACTTAACCTCAAAAGTATATTATTTTCTAATATAATTTCACCTCGAGTGTTTTATTTCCTTTATTGATCTAATCATCAAAAAAAAAATTTATTTTTTAATAATTAATGTGTAAATATAATAATTTTATTTAATTTTATATAGATTAATTTTTTATTTAATCCTTTAATGTAATTCTATTATATGTATATATATATATATATATTATTTAATATTAATCTGGAGTCTTGATGTATTTGGTAGACCCTTTCTATAGGTGATAGGTAGATAGGCAGTATATTTAATAAATTCCCTAATTATGCTTGGCGAACATATTAATTCAAATTCTAGAATATTATTAACACTTAGTTGTGAGAAGTTCTTTATACATAAGAATTAAACCTAAATGTTAAAATTAATTTATAAAATTTTCGAATGAATTACGCGTAGTCTAAATTCATTTTCGTTACTAAGATTCAAAGACCACAGAAATGGAAAACTTTTGCGAGTCTGCAAAAGATAGTTCTCAAAAGATAGTCGCTTAAGAAAAACGTTAACTATATTAGTTATATGATATATTATAGTATAAAATTTTGTATATTTAAAATTATAGCAAAAATATATAGAATTACATATAAACTTTTTGCAATGATGTTTTTTCTTACATATTAATTTTAAATTAAATTTTACAAATAAATACATCAAGAAAAAAAGAAAAAATACAGTTTAAACCAAATAAAAATTTTGCAATTTTGATATAATTTGAAAATATAACTCGGTTAAAAAAAATTTAATAGTTTTAAAGTAATAATTATATTAAGTTATATTCTAAACAATTTCAATTAGATATACAAAAGGGTTATCTCAGTAAAAAAAAAAAATTCTATATACTAATATTAAAATTTTTAGGTTTTCTATATAAAACTTTTTTTCTATTTAGATAGCCTGTTCTGATCTTTTAAGCAAATTTGTTTAGCATATAATTCTACATATTTTATATTTTGTTAATTTTGTTTTTTCATACTTTTTACTAAGTAAAAGATCAGATCAAAAATTATACATGGCAAGTTACTTCACCAACTAGACTATCAGAGCTTATCTGGACTCTAGAGAAAAGGGTTTAATTTGTAAGATAATTGAGACTATAGGACTAGATTATTTCCTCCAGGCTATTTGGATTAGAAATCTGAGAAGATAGACTAGAAATATAGATGGGTAAGGTTCTAAATATCAGGAAGTCTGATAGAAAGATACTGTGATTTGGGTAAATTCTACAAAAGCAAAGAACCAAAGACTAGATTAGCCAAATTGTAGATACAGAAAGCTTTAGCAGGTTTACTCTGAGAATAAAAATTGTTCTAAAGTTGTAACAAATATTAGTTTAAGATTATATATATAGAAATATATATACAGTTGATACAAGACTGATATTGTAAAAATAATCTGTTAAAAATAAATAAAAGTACTAATCAAAGGTGTTACTTTAACACTGGTCAAAAGTTATACAAAAAATTTTTTTAAAAAAAAATTTATATAACTTTGATTTAATTTTTCACTTAGTAAAAGTATAAAAAACCAAATTAATAAGATACAAAATATGCAAAATTATTTTACAGAATCTTTAATTTGTTGAAAATATAATTACAATAAAGTTAATATAAATATAATTATTACTATATTCAAAATACTCAATCACAACTCTCCCAATGATCATTCGTATTAAACTTACAACTAACGAAAATAGAAAACTTGTTGAAGAAAGTAGAAAAGACAACTAAAATAATGGTTTTTATAGAGATCAAGGTTCTTAGTTATTTTCATCCAGACTCTTCTATATATTTAGCAAGCAAGTTAAAAGCATTCTTGTACAAGATAACTGGCAGAAGGTGGTGCTTTTGTATAAAAAATTTTAATAGAAGCACAGCTTCTGTTGACGAAATTAAATTTTGCTAGTCTAAAGGAGAACAACAAGCAAGTTTTCAATATACTCTCTATCAAAGTTTGAAGTTACTCGCAAACCAAAACCCTCTATTAAAACCTCACTCTTTGTTCTTTACAAAATTTCGCCAAAAAGTGAAAAATCTAGTATACCTCTATCAAAGAATCGACAACAACAATTGCTGCCAAAAAAAGAAAGTCACATATAGGAGTATATGTCTACTTTGGGATGAAAAACATCTGATCAGTTACCTCAAGAGGTTGTAGTGTTTATACTAAGATTGCCAGAAGATAGAAAATATCAGCAATCGTCAACTTTGCTTAGGAACAAGTATAAGTACAAGAATGTGTTCACAGAATACTGTGCTGAAAATCTGGTGGGACCACAAGAGAAATTTCGAACTTGGATCTCTACTCAAGAATAGATATTTTATATATCTCTATATAGATATAAATAACTAGTATAGAGTTTAGACTAGTGTATTTAGTAATACTATATAATTTTTACAATCTGGTATGGGTTTAATAGTGCTATCTTTGTTTCTTTTCTTTTATTTTGTTTTTTCTTTTATATGTTATTTTGGTTTTTTTGTTTAGATAGATTGAATTTGAACACCGAGGTATCACTCTTTTTTTTTTTTTTTGCTCTTTGAATTTGTGTTTGTATTTCGTTTTGAAAAAAGAAAAGATGATACTGATATGGCTTGTGGCATCGGCCAATGATTGAAGGATTCATGTCTCTAGTAAGTTAGAGGCCTGGAAAGAGGCAAATGGCCACTAGATGATATCACATCTAGGCTTTTAAATTGAGTGAGTCACATGTTGCGGTTAAAGAAATAACTATAGCTAAAAATTCTTGTAATTTTTATTAGATTAATATTTTAATAAAACAGTAGCAGGACATGCCGAAAAAAAAAAAAGTAATTACTATATTGTTACAAAATAATGTGCAAGGTGAAATTATGAATTTCAGCCTAAATTAAACTTAATTCAGGTCATTATTTTAAATAATATCTATGCTTGTTATTTTGTAAAAATATAGTATATTTTTATTATATTATTAAAGGCATTATTTTAAAGCAACCCTATTGCCATAGCAACTCTGTGATTGATCAATTAAAATTGATTATATGATCATGTAATTTTATTTATTAAAAATTTTTTTCTTTATTTAAGTATTTAATATTATAGCTGATACTGAATTTGGCTGATACTAAATATTATGTAAAAATTTAAGCAAGAAATTGCAGATCACATGTTGATCATGAAATTCAAAACAAATATCTCTTTGTTAAAAATCACTAAATTTTTAAAAATCTTTATAAAAAACAATACTTTGTATACTAACAAAAAGTTTTATTAAGCAATTTTACTGTATAATCTTCTAAACTCTAATATTAATATAAACAATAATCTAATATAAACAAACTTGAAGAATTTTGTTATTGGTTAAGATTTATTTTGATTTTTTTCTGATCGATATATGATTTGCAATTTCTAGCCTGGATTTTTACATGATATTTAACATCAGCCAAATTAGCATCAGCTATAATATTTAATAATAATAATAATAATAATAATAAAAAATCTAAAAAATAAACATCTTATAAATGTTATTATGCAACAAAAAATTTTGTTGTGCAACAAATGTTGAACCAACAAGTCTATCTTTTTACATCAAAAAACCAACAGTAACAAAAATCTAGTGACATAAAAATAATTAACAAAAATCCAACAATAGCTTAAACAACAACTCAAACACAACTCCAATTATGACTCCAACTTCAATTTTAACTTTAACTCCAACTTTATTTTCAACTTTGATTTTAACTTCAACACAAAAGAAAAAAAGACAAAAAACAAAAAAAAAACAAAAAAAAAATTCGAAAGATAAAAAAAAAGAACAAAAGAAAAACAAAAAACAAAAAACAAAAAAAAAAATAAAGAAAAAGAGAACAAAAAAAAGAAAGAATAGAAGAGAAAAAATGAAACGAAAAGGAGAAAAAAAATAGAAAAAAAAGAAATAAAAAAAAATAATGAAGAGAAAAAAAGGAAACAAAAAAAGAAACAAAAAAATAAAGAAAATGCAAGAAAGAAGAAAAGAAATAAAGAGAAAAGACAAAAAAAGAAATAAAATGAAGAATAAAAGAATAACAGAAAAAAATAAAGAGATAAAAAAGAAATAAAGAAAAGTTATGAAAAAGAAGAAAGAAATGAAAAAGGTTAAAGAAAAAAATAAAGATAAGAAAAAAATAAAAAAAAATGAAAAAAAGCAAAAAAAATAAAATAAAAAAACAAAGAATAATAAAAAACTAAAGAAAAAAAAGCAAAAAAAAAAAATTGAAGAAAAAAAATAAACACAAAAAAACCACCAACTTAACTCAAATGATAACTCTAATAATAGCTCCAACAATAACTCCAATGATGTCTCTAATAATGTCTCTAATGACAACTCTAATAATGGCTTCAAACAACTCTAATGACAACTCCAATAATGATAAAAAAAAGAGAAGAATGTTAGTTTAAAAAAATAAAAAAAAAAACAAAAAAAAAGATGAAAAATAAAAAGAAAGAAAAGAAAAATAAAAGAGAAAGAAAAAAACAAATAAAAAGAAAAAAACAAATAAAAAAGTAAAAAACAAATGAAAAGTGAAAAACAAATGAAAAAGTAAAAAACAAATAAAAAAAGAAAGAGTGAATGAAAAACAAAAAAAAAAGAAAACCAGAAAAAAACAAAAAAACAAAAAAAAAAAAGAACAAAAAAAAAAGAGAAGAAAAACAAAAAAAGATTCCCAGAAGAAAAGAGAAAACCAAAAAAAAGAGAAAATAAAGAAAAAGAAAAGAACAAAAGAAAAAGAGAAGAATGAAAAATAAAAAGAAGAACAAAAAGAAAAAAGAAAGACAAAGAAAAAAAAAATGAAGGAAAAAGGAAAGAAGAGAAGATAAAAAAAATACAAAAAAAGGAAAAACAAAAGAAAAAAACAAATAAAGAGAATATGCAAGAAAAAAAAAATACAAGAAAAAAAGAGAAACAAAATAAAAAAGATTAAGATAAGAAAAGAAATAAATAAAGAGAATAGAAAGACAAAAAGAAAAAAATAAAAGAATAAAATATAAAAAACAGAATAAGAATGAAAAAAAGAATAAAAGATGAAAAATGTAAATAAAGAATGAAAAAAAAAGTGTGAAAAAAAAAAGAAAATTAAACTAAAAAAATAGGATGAAGAAAAATAGAAAAGAAAAAATGATAAAAACAAAAACAAAATAAAAGGTTAGTAGAAGAAAAGAAAAAAAAATAAAGATAAAAAAAAATTAAAAAAATAAAAAAATAAAAAAATAAAGAAAATAAAAAACTGAAGAAAAAAAAGCAAAGCAAAGAAAAA
>CAJVQC010001154.1:0-10735 GCA_910592285.1 Racocetra persica
TCACAGCCACAACATAATTTCTTAGAAAATTGTTGAATCGTTTAGCTCCTGCATGCAGCTTTATTGCTGTGAAAAATTTCTTAAAATATGTAATATAATGGTTATTAAGATATGGCAGTGGCGATAATGCAGATAATGTGACCGTACTTTTGGTGGTCGCCCTGGCGAACTCTATTAAAATCACTTAAATCACATTCTAATTTTATTGTATAACTGGTTTTAAAATTAAAAACCAGTTTTATTTTTTTATATGCATCTGAGTGTTGCAAAGTGAAAAAAACCTGTAGTTGTATTTAATGACTTACTATGATCAGTTAGTTACTCATATTATAGATTCATTTTAACCAATCAGAATTCTTGCACACAACTCAATATTATAATCCATTGTTCGAGTAGAAAGTATTTTTATTTTTACTTATTGAATCTTCTTGGATTGCACAATTTTCGAACTAGTATAAAATTTGATTCAATAGTTTTTTTAAGCTTATTTTATTTTGTCATAAGAATATTGTAAATATTATAAGCTTTTAACAAGATCGAGTAAATTTATCAACTTAACAGTTTTAATAAATATAAATCCAAAATTTCTAATTCTATACTGTCGTAGATACTACAATAGTATATTTTTCATTTACAATAATTAAGTATTTATTATTGGTACTTTTGAATAAATTAGCAAAAAATAGTATATGCTACACCATTTTAATGTTAGCAAATGATTTGGCATTTCATAATTAATTTTATTATTAAAGGTATGATTTCATGCATAAACTGCGTAGAATACGTAGTAAATACGTAGTAACTTAAAATTCACATGATTTGTCTACGCATCCTTATCTATACCATAAGAGATTTACAATGGACAAAGATGAAATATATTGTGAAATGAATGCATGTGATAATTGGGTACTATTTTTATAAAACTTCAAAAGTTTATTACGGAATTTTGAACCTTAATACATACGTACGAGTCTAGTGATCATACTACGTTTCAGGTTTAAGCGCGACTGCGTCGCGCAGTTACCCCAATATTTTTATTCAGCTTATATAAAATTTTTTAATTATTTAATGTCATATAAACCAATTATAGCATAAAAAACCGAAAGCGCAGTTCTGGTGTTACAAATAAGGAGAATCAAATAGCATAGTGATAAGTGAGTTGTACGTACCAGTAGGTAAAACTGATTCTAGAATAGAATTATACCGAGAGAGATCACCCTAATGTGGCTGAACTAGGTTATGATGATTAGAGCACTAGATTACGTCACGGGTTTATACAATTTTATACGTACGTACGATTTTATAATTTTACATAATTATTAACCAAATGGGGAATTATTAGTGCGAAACACTTTTTGTTTTGATTTTCGAGTGTTGAACACTCTAATGGAATTATTTTTATTCCAGATGGGAAATTCACATTATGCGTATAAGTATATCTTTTACAATACTTTACATTATTTTATGATTTCCCATCATTCTAGAGATTGGAATAGAATCTTTAATTCACTGAATATTCGAGTTAATTCGATTTAAAATTATATTCGAATTAAGTTCGAATATTCATGCATAAATATACGTGAAAAATGGATGCTATATAAGGTAGCCATTATATAAGCAATACAACCGTTATGCCTACAATGTAGTCGTTAAATATATGTATGCGATACACTGTAATATAGTTATTATAACCGTTATAATCATTATAGCTGTTATAACCATTATATCTATTATAGCAATTATAACCGTTATATCCATTATAGCAGTTATAACCGTTATAGCCGTTATAGCTGTTATAACAATATTCTAACGGTCTAACCATTATAAAAGTATTCTAACAGTCTAAACTGATCTAACGTTTAATAACAGTTAAAATCATTTATGCGAATCAGTAGGCGAATCAATAAATTTGAATGTTATATAAATTTAATATGAATTATTTGAATTCAAATTAAATAAGTTCGAATGTAAAAATTAAGTTCGATTCTAATCTCTACATCATTCTTGGAGATGGCAGGAATTCTTGGAATTCGTACACGGCAAGGACCGCAGTATTTTCTTGGGGTTTTTTAAGGTAGATCATCCCTTTTACAACGTTTTTACAACGTATACCAAAATCTTGTCCAACGTCCGGTCCAAACATCCAAGCATTTATAATTATTGTATATTATACTTTAGGAAATGAAAATAAGTTATCTTTAGTAATGCCAATTTGACAATGCTGTCCGATGACAATATTGATTTTTTAAAAAGATCGTTTTTAATTACGAAAACAAAAGATACGAAAATACGAGTAACAGAAAGATAAGTAACAGAAAAGTAATGAAAATCGCATCCAAGTGTATATGTATAAACCCATGTTTCAATACGTAAATATTTCATAAATGTGTGAAGCATATTATCGTTTTCTACATCTTTTACACTATACCAAAAAAAACCACAGTTCACTCTGTTATCTATATATGGATGTTATATCTGAATTCCAAATCCGGATTCTAAAAAAGAACAAGTTTCAGCAGAATATGGTAATTTATTACGTAAAGACAATTGATCTAAAAACCTTACTTACGCCAAAGTCAAATATAGTAAAATGACAGTCTTATTGTTCTTTAACGCGAAACTTTATGAAACAGAAGAGAATGAACATTATAAATCGAGAAATTAAAACATACATACATAGAAAAACTTTATGCACAAGTGGAAATATTCAGTAAACATTCAGTAAATATTCAGTAATGAGGCGGTTTACGATAGTAATCAGTTACAGCAGCAATCAGTTACAATAGTAGATAATAGTAATAATAGTAATAGTAATCAGTTACGACAGTAAACATGTTACAATTACAATAGTAATCAGTAATAGGTTTACAACAGTTACAATATTGCAATAGAATGAATGAAAACAGTAATGATCGAAATTCACTTTCTGCATATTAAATCTTGATAAAGAAAGATATCGTACTAGATTTGATAACAGGCCTAAAGTCATATTTTAAAAGTCATTTAAAACATGATATTATGGTAAACAATGGCTGCGGATTTGTATTAATAGTTTTTTCAACCATATGAACATAGTTTTAAGAGATTATTTTTTCACATGATTATCATTTACTATTATTATTTTAATTACTAATATCACTGTTAAATATATCATTTCATTTTTGTCATGGACCAACGTTCAAACAATAGCATCGGTAAATTTCATATTGTAACCACAGGAAGATTTTAAAGCAGCTAAAATTTGTTGCTATATATATCTATATAATTTTAAACTATTTTAACTATCTTTGAGTAATAAATAAATGCGTCTTATCTTAAACAAATAAAATAAATGCGTTTTAACTTTTTAACAAATAAAGAACATTTTGTTTTACACTACCCAATTTTAGACGCATCAAAGTAATACCGGTTTTTAAGATTTCCAAGCCTTGGTGTTGTCATAAACAATATAGATATTAATTTTGATTACCATGAACCTTTTTTAGTCATTTACTTACGTACGTACGTAAGTATATATGTTACGTACGTTAGGTATGTATGTTACGTACGTACGTAGGTACGTATGTACTTGCGCATTTGAGTGCGTGAGAATGAAAACCTGTAACTGATCATAGTAAATCATTATAATCAGTTCCAGGTTTTTATTCTCACGCACTCATTTATTTTGATATGTTCTCGTTCATTCTATTACGTACGTACAGTACGTATATAAATTGACATGAGACACCTAATCCTGGATATAAGTATAAATTTAGAGTAATTTAGAGTAATTTAGAGTAATTTAGAGTAATTTAGAATAATTTAGAGTAATTTAGAATAATTTAGAGTAATTATGTAGAGTAATTTAGAGTAATTTAGAATAATTTAGAGTAATTATGTAGAGTAATTTAGAGTAATTAATTTAGAGTAATTACTTAGAGTAATATGGAGGAGCTATAGTATTGGTACATATAATTCTTATGAACAATGAAAACTAGTTTTTTCATTGTATTAATTTATAAATTAGGTAAGCAGTTGAAAGGGAATATTTGTTTTTTGATGGGGTTTAGTTAGCGTTAGAAATGCTCACACAAAGGTCGGATGTTAATAATAAAAAAATTGTGGGGAATTGTTCTGAAGAAGTTTCGCATAGAATTGCATATACTGTAACTCATGTAACTCATGTAACTCAATGATGGATTTTAGCCACGTTTTTGATAGTTAAAATTATCTAAAATATGTATGATTAAAAATTTGGCATTTAATCTTTGGTTCTTTTTTTACAATAATAATAATTATAATAATTATAAATAATAATGTTTTATTTTGCCGCAGAAAAATGTACCCAGATCATCTTGGGGCCACGAAGATTTCGCAGTTTTCTATTGCCGATAAACAGTAAATCATTATGAGTCAGCTTAATTTAGTAAAATTCTATGACACATTTAATATCGTTGTTACGTATACTGTAGGTTAAAAAAAAAAAGGTTATCTTAAAATCACTTTATGGAATTAATATAACGATAATGAGTCAACAAAAAAAGAGACCAAATTTATAAAGATAAATTAATTATATATATATATATATATATATATATATAAATACATATACATATACATATACATATACATATATGATTTATATAATATATATCATATATTATATATCATATAATATTATAATCTTAACGTCAAGAATAACGGGCCAACTCTATGACTGTATGATGCAGTGAAAATCAAATTACAGTTTAAAACTTGGCGGCAAAAATTATTAACCTATAAATTGTATCACACAATAACGAATAAGCATCTTGGCAGTACAAACCACGCGAGAATTTCATTGTTTCTTTTCATTCATTAGTCTTGACTTCTTTGTTCTAAATAAAAGAATAAGAGTATCAGTTGATCACTTTTGAAGATGATCGGGGAATAATCGGGGATTGAATTGAGAATGACTGAAGAATAATCGGAAGAATAATAGAGGAATGATTAGGAAATGACAATAATTTATTTCAGATATTTCAGATACTTCAGATATTTCAGATATTTCAGATATTTCAGATATTCAGACGTCGCTGCGTATATGGTAGAATATGGTATAATGTGGTATAAGTATAATATGGTATAATTATAATGTGTGGTATAATGTATAATGTGGTATAATTATAATGTGTGGTATAATGTATAATGTGTGGTAATGAGAAAAAGAATTAATAATCGGTCGTCTTTCTATTACGCTATTACGTTATTATGATTCTTTTGCCGATTATATATCATAATTAGAAGCAAAGAATCTCAAAATGTTCTTTAATTGCACCACGGAAAAGATCTTCCGATTACGTTTTAGCTAAATTACATCATTAAGAATCTCGGAACATCTTTTGAAATTACGAATGCCTTCAAACATAATTTTAAAAGATATACACTAGTCAAGTTTATTATTATTGTAATCATTAAATTCCGGACTTTCATTAAAATCCTGTTTACAAGAAAAATACTAAAAAAAAAAAAAAAAAAAAAAAATTGTGCGCTGCATTACTCGTCGATTATTGTAGATCTAGAAGTTCTACTATGTTTTTTTCATTATGCATTGTCATACTATAAAGTGATAAATTCCCTTCTTTTGGTTATATGTAACATTCAAGGATTGCCAAGTAAGCAAAACTTTATCACCAAATGATGGCGCAGACATTTATAATTTATCTATAAATATAGGATTTGATTCACTTAAGTTGTAAAAAAGTAAATTTTTGTACGTACGGCTGGCTGCGCCGCGTTTTCATGTCAAATCAAAGAACCTTGCAGTATGGTATTGCGGCGGCATTAGGTGGAGACGAAAATACACTCAATATCCAACATACGAGCGGTAGTATATCCGCTCCTCATCTTCCCTTCCCTCCAACTGACCAGGCTTTGAATTTGGCCTTGAATTCATTACGCTCGAACAAGGGAAACTTTCCCATAAATGCATTTATCATTTATCGGGAACTATTTCTAGAATACTTAAAATCTAAATCTCAAGGAGTACAATTCTCTGACCCATCATCTGTAATATTGGATGCTTGGTCAAAAGAACCTACAAATGTCAAAAACTTTTATTCAGGGCTGTTATGTTCTAATGCCTTGAATGAGACTTCTCAGACGGTGTTTGACTCCGTCATGTCTCCGATAGAACATCCAAATTCGGTGTCCTTTTCTGTTCAAGATGAAAATGGTTATGATTTTGACTTATTTAACTCTGGTAGCTCTGAATCAAGTAAGTTTTATTTAATATTTCTTTAATATTTATTTAATATTTATTAAATATTTATTTAAATGTTTCTTTTTTCTAACTCTCAAAAATTTTATCTTTTCCTTAATTTAGTTGGTGGTCCTCCTACTCCAATGTCAATTACTAATAGCCCTTTTGACTCATCTAACATTCCGAGTTCGGAAAATAATGCCAATGGGCGCTTGTTTTTCCCGGCTCTTGCTCATATCCAACGAAGGCCATCGTACCCTGACCCTTCAGATGATGGGCACTCAACCGAATTTGGCTTTTCATTGTTTTAAAAAGAAACGACAAAAAAAAAAAAAAAAAAAGAGAAAAAAAAAAAAAGAAAAAAAAAATTCAAATTTTATTTTGAGTTTTATAATGAGTCAACGGGGATACTCCTTCGGGGATTTGGGTTTCTTTTTCGATAAACGTGCGCAGTTAAAAAGACCATCGGCGATCATGCAGTTACATATCTTTTAGGTTACGATCATGGACCATTTATCATTTAAAAGTCCCAATGATTAAATTCAAATAATAATTGTGAGACCGAAACTGAATTATGGGAACTGAATTATGTGAGACGAATTTTAAAAATAATGCAAGATTTGGTTCGTTAACTCTTGCCACGTAGAAAAATCGTAGAAAAATTGTAGAAAAATTATTGGGATGATTTAATTTCTTTTCTGTATATTATTATTAAGTTATGTAAGCCTTTTATGCAAAATTTAATGTACGTACATTATGATTCTTTATGATTATTATGAAATATATATTCGCTCCTTTATATATATTTAATATATTAATATATAATCCGTCGTCGTATCTTGCTTGATTGTTGATTGATTGTTTTTTTTTTTTTTGAAGAGTTTTGATTCGTGTATATATATATATATATATATATTAATGTTATGGAAAACAAAAAGCGATCCCGTTCTCAGGAAGATCATCTATACTTGATACCTTGAAATTTTTTGACGTGGGTTAACATAGACGTGGGGTGAACGAAGTTGAACAAAGTTGAACGAAGGAGCACGCGGTTCCAAATGCATAAACTAACATGGATCGAAAGCTATGAATTTATTATTGTTGTTGTTATTCTTATTTGTTTTTATGAACTATATATTATTATTATTATTTTTTTTTATGTTTCTTTTTTTTTTTTTATGTAATTAAGATATATAAATAAATGCGCTTTAAAGTTATATTAGATCAAGTACGTACTTGTTTTGCAAATGTTCTTTGACCACTTGGCAAGAAATGTCAAATAAATAAGGCATACAAATATTTATTGCGTATCTATAAATAAAGAACCGGTCTGATTTTCTTTGGTTTCTTGTTTGTTTCACCGTTACATATTATTACTATTATTGTCAAGTTAAAAAGAAAATCATCACGAGACTTTCAAAGATGTCGCTTTCTATCATTTCTATCAAAGAATTTTTTTTTCCAAGAATTCTATAATTTTTTTTTGTCAATGATGTAATTTTTTTAATATTGAATAACAGAATAGTTAAGCAGAATAGTTAACTCACATGAGATTCATTCAAATAGGATGCACAAAAAATTGTTTCTCATCTGCTTTTTTTTTTATTATTGTATTTTGATACTTTATTTTGATATTTTATTTTGATACATTTTTACGTATTATGATACAGTATATCTTATTTTGATTCGATACTTAATTTTGATAATTTTATTTTATGCTTTATTTTGATACTTTATTTTGATACTGTAATTTGATACTTTATTCTTATTTTGATACTTTATTTTTATACTTTATTTTGATACTTTATTTTTATACTTTATTTTGATACTTTATTTTTATACTTTAAAATTTTTATGACAAACGAAAAATCTGGTTTTCTCCACAAAGGCAGTAAGTAGTACGACGAATATGTCGTGTTCATGTAAACAGAATGTATGAACTCATTATTTTCAATGAGAGGTAACAGAAACATAAAAAGCAAAGTCTCATTCTAACTTTCAAAAGCGTCCTAGATCTTTTTTTTCTTATGTATGACCTTAAACCCGTGATAAAAACTAAAAATTTGTATGATCATCGATCTCGTTGGTTTTTTTCGTTAAATAATTTTTTATAATAATTTAAATTTTTTTTTTTTTTTTTGAAAAAAAAAAACGATAACCGGATTTTTTTTTATCACTATTCTGACCTATTCCGATTAACCTATTCCGAGTAACCTATTCTGATTATTTTGACCTATTCTGATTATTTTGACTTATTCTGATTTTATTTTGACTAATTTTGACTGGTGCTAATTCTGACTGGTGCTATATTGACTGGCGCTATACCGTTACCGTCTGGCGTTTTTTTTTTTGATTTAATCCAGTAATCAGTTTATAATCAGTTTATAATCAGTTTATCAGTAATATCAGGGTTATCATAATGCGCATATATTAACAAAATATTATGTTTAAAAAAAATGTTCATTATTGTCCATATATTTTTACATACTTACTTTCATTATATGCAAGGTTCTCATTGACTTTTCGTATATCTGTATATGTTAGTATGATTTTCTTCATTGAGAAGCCAATCAAATTAATGTTTCAATGACGATTTAAATCTTCATATTTACTATAAACTTTTATGTATTAGTATTATAATTTTTTATTGCGTACGTATAAATACGGCATGAGTTCACTATAATTTGTATGATGAATCTTTTACTTTTTTCAATAAACCTTTCCGTCTTCTCCTCCTCCTCCTCCTCTTCCTCCTCTTCCCCTTGTTCTTCTTCTTCTTGGTCCTCTGGTAATGGAAAGACTTACTCCCGCGAAAAAAGTTTTACTTACTCCTGATATTTTATACGGTATTTCTTCTTATTTTGACCGTCAGGATGACCTCTTAAAATGTGTCTTTGTACATCCTATGTGGGCGATAGTATGTTTATTATTTATCTATATATATCTATAACTCATCTCTCTTGGTATCTTTATATAAACTTTTATATATATATATATATTTTTTTTCTTTCCTTTCTTTCTTTCTTTCTTATTCTTACGGATCTCTTCTATAATATCTTATTTATTTTAAAAGGTCTTTGTAAGGCAATTATGGAAAGCTCCCATATGGAAAACTAAAGATTCTGTCTATCTCTTTTTACGTACTCTTCGAAAAGTAAAATCTTTCTTTTTATACGGTCATATGGTCCATAGAGTCGTATTTAAAATTTATAGGTCTTATGATACCACTTCTGCTTTTACCGCTAATGATCTTAGAGTAATTTCTCGAAAGTGTCCTAATTTGAGACATCTTACTTTTGCAACCACGGTTCCACCTTTCTCCCATTCTAATGTAGAACTTCTTTTAAATTCTGCTCCTAACCTACTCACTTTCTCTGTACTTGATTGTGATAGTCAATGGTTAGAAGGTGCGCTTACGCCGTTACGCCAAGGTCGATGCCCTAAATTACAGCATTTAGAGATAAATGACTGTAATAGGTCTTGGTCTTTTAATGTTTTGAAAGATATTGGTGAAAATTGTCCTTCTATTATCTCCTTGAAATTATATCAACGTGTAAACTCTTTACAATTAGCAAAGTTGATCGTTAACTCTTTTCCAAATCTTCAAACTTTCGAATGTAAATATATTAATGAAGCTGGATTACAAGGTCTCATCACTGGTTTACATAATTTAAAATCTTTAAGTGCTCAATTCGAAAATGATATTCAAGTTTCTGAATCTTTGGCTCCTAAATTCGCTAAATTGGAAGCTCTCAGGATAAGAGCTATTCATGTTCAGGATCATAATCCTCTTTTCTCTGTTGCTTTTTCTCAACATCAACCTTGTCTTAGACAATTATATTTAGCTACTTTACATATAACTGATAAAACTATCAAGATGATTGCTATGAATTGTCATCATTTGGAATCTATAGAATTATTCATGTGTTTTTATTTAACCGATGTGGCAATTTCAACAATAGCTCAATATCGTGGAAAAAATCTTAAACATTTAATGTTAGCTTATAATGCTTATATTACCGATACTGGAATAAATCAACTAGCTACTCATTGTACTGAATTAAAATCTATTGTCATCATATCTTGTGCAAAATTGACTAATGTTGCTTTCAATAACATTGCTAGAGAATGTAAAGGTCTTGTTGAAGTTACCGTAAGGCATGATTCTTGTCAAATGTTGGCCTCTATTGTTCATACTTTGGCTACTAGAAATAAAGGAACATTAAAAGTTTTGAAAGCTTATGATGTTAGCGCTAAAGAAGTGGATAAAAGATCAAAATATAAGGCTGATGTTACTGTTTTAGAAAGACTTGCTATACGATGTCCTCAAATAAGAACTTTGGTGCTCAAATGTTGTATTCAAGAAAAAGATCCAAATGTATGTTTTATATATTATTTTGTATATTATTTTATTTATTATTTTATTATTTTATTTATATATTGGTTTATATATTATTTTAATTTATTTTAATATTATTTTATATATTATTTTATATATTATATTATATATTGTTT
>CAJVQC010001155.1:0-10734 GCA_910592285.1 Racocetra persica
TTTTAAATTTATTTTGCATCAGAGTTTCTTTAGACCTTCAAAACTTGTAGCCATTTTATAAGCAGGTCTTTCTTTTTTCTCTTCTATACTCTATTATTCATCTGTAAATTTTTAATGCTTATTTGATATATTATTTTGATCAACCATTCCATTCTGTTGGGTTTGTTATTTTGGCCTTTGGTCTTATATCTTCTTGAATCTTGTCTAGGGTTTCTAATTTGTCAAGACCTTTGATCTTTTGTTCTCTGGTTTTCTTTTCTTTCCTTTTTTCTGCTTTTCTTTTTTTCCTTCTTTGTCTTGCTAACTCTAGTTCAGTGATACTTTGAAATTTATTACCAGAGTTCTTAATTCTATCTTGTTGTTTTGCTTCTGTCAAATTTTTCTTTGTTTCTGAAGGCTCTTGCTCTAGCCTGCTTCCAATTTTGACTTTATTTCAGCTTTTTGTTTTTTTCTGCAGAATTTGTATCTTCTTTTCTTTTGCTTGTTTGTTTTTCTTCTTAATCTCATGATATGCTGCTGTAGAAGACTTGACAGATTCTTTGAATTGATGTACTATAGATTTCTGGGCTGTTTGGTTATACTGTTTTTGTTGGCTACTTCTTTGCTTCTGGAGTCTCTTGCTCTAACCTGATTCTATTTTCACTTTTATTTCAGCAACTTGCTTTTCTCTATCTATTAGTATTCTTCTTACTTTATCACTCTATTTTATTTCCAAAACAATATCATATATTTCTTCTTTTATAATACGGTAACAGGGTCTTCACTATCTTCAATTGCTTCATAAAAGGTCTTATAGTTTCTTTCTCTAAGTTTAAATACTATGTATTCTAATTTTCTTCTGTTATACTACCAAAGCTCTTTATAGCACTTTTTAATTCTTTTATCAGCAATCTCTTTTAGAAAAAGCTTCTGTTCAGTATATTCTGCTATTATTGCTTCTATGTCTTTATCTATTTCTTTTTAGATATTTCTGCTATTAAGGCCTAGATCTCTTTTAATACTATTTTCAACTTTTTAGGTATTTTGACTTTTTTTCCTTGACACTGTTAGTATTTGCTTCATGTGACTTGTTGTTTTTCCATTATTGTCAAAAGATGTTGTTGTTAACTGCACGTGTTTTACAGCTTTGTTTATATTTGTCGCGTGGTTTTTGTTATGTTTTCTTTGTTTACTTTCTATTACATATTGTGATTTTTGTATTACCAAAACAGATCTACAATTCAGGGTCAAGGCTGATTCCCCAAAAATTTGTAAAATGCAAAAAAATATTGATGATTTTTCATGACTTTTTCTATTTCTTCACTAGTTCTGCTTCTTTTACTCAAGTCTTCTAAGAGACTGAGTGTTTCTTGTGGTTCTTTTCCTCTTTTCTTAAAGCTCTGAGTTTAGTTTTCTAGTAGCCTTAGTATATTTTTTGTAGTTTTTATTGTTTTTGTTTTTTGAAAATTTGTGTTTTGATAATCAGTAGAAAGAGTTAATAAAAAGTTATTGATAAAATTATTTATTATCTCTGCTCAAACATTAATTTTTAATAGATATTGTATATTATCTATACTCATATCATATTGATTTTTATTACTCTAATAGTAATAATTATAATTGTTGATTTTATCATTCAAATAAAATTGTTTTAATAGTGAAACAAATATGAGAAATAAAAATATTATTATTTTCAATAAGTATTATAAGCATATTACAAAATTCATATCTTAAACTAGAATTAAAATTATTAAGTTCTTGATGAATTTAAAATTTGTAAAGATGAAATTTGTAAATTTTTAGAATTTTTCTAATACTAAAAAGAAAAATATATATTTTTTTGCAAAATTATGTGTTTGATTGTTGTAAATTTTCTTGAAATGTAGTAATAGTAACCTCTTGATTAATACTATAAGTTGTACTTATTAAATAATCAAAATGATAGTAATCTACTACACTGCCTGTTTTAGTAAATTACTTATAAGATTTTTGATAGTTTCCAGATTAGGTTTAGATTTATTAAGATATTTTATATAAAAATATTAGCTATTTTTTGTAAAGAATTTTCTTTAAAATTAAGAGTATAATAATAAGATATAATTATACAAAATTATAAAGAAAAAAATACTATAATCAATTTATATAATGATTACTAATTATAAACATTAAAATAATAATCATAGTGATTAAAAAAAAGGGTTCTGTTTAGAGACTTTTCACCTATTCGATATAACTATATATAAAAAATCGAGGATATAAAAATTTCTTTTTAGAGTGAGAAAAAAATTTTAAATATTGATCTTTGCATGACATGTAAAATTAGAAAAGACAAACACACTATATATAAAGATAATATATTATATAGCTATATATAGCAAAAATAATTATACTAAAATTTTAAGATTAACTATTATATTTAATATTTTTAAATGTTTTACATTTTTTGCTTTATTAATATAAGTTCTAAAATAAAATAATATAAATTATAGGATGCTGTGATTATAGTAATCTAACAGATAAATTTTTATATAATAGTTGATATTATAGAGATTAGGGTAGAGTATAGTATATGCTGTAGTAAAATTTTACAATAGTTGATATTATAGAGATTAGGGTAGAGTATAGTATATGCTGTAGTAAAATTTTACAAGAAAAATTTTTTATTAGAATATTAAAAGCTGGTTATAAGCATAATTTAAAGTGTTATTAATTTTTTTAAAAAAAACAAAAATTTAATACTACATATTTGTTTTAAAATTATCACTATTTTTTCAATTTCATATTACACATGATCTTACAATCTGATTGGTTGATAGATGGATGCATTATAAACACACATGCTAAAAAAAAAGCTATTATAAAATAAAAAAATATATATATTTAACTAGAGAAGAAATACTCTTTTTTAATTAACATTAAAATTTAGAGTTAAAATATAATTTGGACAAAGCATAGGATTAAATATTAGGGCCCAATTTTAGTAGCGTAAGGTTTTTAAGAGGATCTGAACATCTTTTATTTAACATCTATGAGGTGTGTTAGCTAGTACATTTTTGTAATATAGTTTCCTAGTGAGCTTTCTTCTAGTGAAAATTAATAATATTCATAAAATAAAAAAATAAAATAAATAAATTTTATCAAATAACACGTAATGTAACATGATCTTTAACGCCTATAGTAAATTTTAGTAACGTTATATTTTCAATAAAACTTAGACAAATATTTATTTAAGATTATATAAATATCAATAATCTAAATATAAAACATAAAATAAATAATAAATTTATTTAATTATTAATCTATAAGTTTGAAATGTACTTACCATCAGGAACTTCAACCAAACCAATAGGTTTACTTGCTAAGATTATTAATATAGAGTATTTAGTTTATATAAATAATAATAAAGATAATTTTTTGAATAAATACCTTTAATTGCACTCGATATTCTTTGAATATTGATAATTTTGCTAGTATGGATAAAATCAGGATGTTTTGAAGAGATAATTGGCAGTTTTTTTGTTATTTTATCAGCATCTATAAATTGCTTTTTAAGTTCATTCGCCTTCATTCCACTCATTGAATTTTATTAAAATTTCCTCAATGGTAGGTCATTTCAGTGGATCCGAATCCATGCATTGTTTAGCAAATTCAATATAGCAATCAGGAGTTCCAGGAGAAAACCCAGGCCGCAATCCATTAATAATCTTAATTGCAAGATCCACGTTAAATAGTTCACCATCAAAGGGCCTTTGCCCGGTTGACATCTCCGTCATGACAACTCTGAAGCCATAAATATCAGCTTCTTGCGTGTGTAGTTTTCCTTGCAGGACTTCAGGTGCAACATAAGGCATAACACCGTAAATATTTTCTGAATCATTTTCCTCTTTTCTTCTAGACAATCCCAGGTCTGAGATATAAGATCGCATAGTGTTTCTAATATCCTTATCTTGCAAAATATTACCACCATGAAAGTCCGAATGAATATAACCTGCTTTATGAATTTTGTATAAATCCAATGAAATATCTTCAAGTAATTTTAATTTAGTCTGCCATGTAATCTCTTGAAACTTCGTTTTTAAAAAATTATTAAGATTTCCTCTATTAGCGTATTGAAGTACTATCATGTATTCATTTGTTTTTGTGTTTTGAGTCAATCCATATATCTTAAGTTTGGTACCATATTTTTTGCATTTTACATGATTGTCAAACTTTATAAATTTAATAAATTTAAATTAGTCTAGTGTATTTAACGAAGTATAAAGTAAATAATAATTTTGCTTACTTCATTTAGAAAATAATGTGAGTTTTCAATAGAACTAGGAAGGGACTTGAGTACAACGACACTAGGGGTTTCACGCGATCTTATATATCGCTTAATATTGGTTTCTTTATTTTGAACTTTAATTTTTCGTATACCATCACTCCAGGTCGCAGAAAATATAACACTGAATCCTCTTTTGCCGATTAATTCAATATCTAATAATTTATCAAATGGTATCCATTCAAGCATATCTTCATATTTAGATGTTCTAAGTTGAAACTCTTTTAAGCAATCATCAACATTTTTATTTCCGCTTGCCAACTTTGAATTGTTATGTCAGGATCACATGTCTGACACCATGCTTTAAACGTGTTATCTTCATTACAATGTGCACATTTTTCATATTCTGGTTCTCTTTATTACAATTAATTGTATTATTTTTCCATATTTGTTATTTATATCGTTTATGAATTCTTAAATTTCATATATTAATTTTTACACTTACTGACTAAATTAACGCGTGATATTGTTTGACGAGTATACTCATGAATTGAATAAATACGTACTCACAGAGATCAGCAAAATAATCTTTATACTTACACACTAAATTCATTTGAGCAAAATAAAATTAAATACTCTTAATTTATTTTAAATACTTTAATGATATTGATCTACTTACCGCATAAATTAATAAAAATAATCTTTAATATTAATGAATTTGAGATTTATTTTATTTATAATAATTCATAATTTTTTATATTTACCGACTAAATCGACAAGAATAAATGAAATGAACTTGAATGACATATTTCAAATGCTTAAATAAAATTCTCTATATACCCACCCCCTACATTGACGCAAGTAAAATGTTCATGCGTTTGAATAACTTATATTAAATATATACAGTACATTAATGTTTTCTTTATACTCACCAACTAAATAAACATAAAACAAAATAAAATAATTCATGAAATGAATAGCTTACTTTGAATATTATACAATACTGTAGACTAATAAATATCATTATACTTACAAACTAATTGACATGAATAATATTATATTATTTGTGAGCTTGAATGGTGTATTTTAATCATGATTTATAAATCTTTATACTCACAGACTAAATTAATGCAAATAAAATGAATTAAATGCTTGTGAACTTAAAAAGATCATTTAAATCTTTAGATATAATTCTTTTCATACTTACTTACTACAGTAATTAAATCTACAATTTATAAACCTGATAGCTAATTTAAATCCTAAGATAAATAAATGCTTTTATACTCACGAACTAAGTTACATGATCAAAATATTTATGAAAATCAATAGCTCATTTTAAATACTTTAATTAACAAATGTTCTTATATTACCGCTAAAAAGAATTTAAATATATATAAATCAAATAACTTATTTAAATGCTTAGATTAAGGGATTTCAAAATTAAAATCAGAGTCTTATTTTATTTTTCCGATTTATAACTCAACACAGTAAAAGTGCTATTGAAAAAATTCTACATATTTCGAAATACGTCACTTATTTGTTAATTTTGAAACCCCTATTAATAGACGTTTTTTATACTTACTTACTAATGAAACATAAATGAAGTTAAATGCATCGTATGATTTAAAGTTTAACTCAATAAATGCTTTTTATACTTACTTCCTAATGTAAATCAATGAAATTTAATCATTATAAGTTTTATTAATTTATTTTAATTACAGAATTACAGATCTTTATGCTTACCAACTAAATACAAATGAAATAAACTTATAAGCTTAAATAACTTATTTTAGATTAATAAATAATCTTTATACTCACGAGCTGAATTAATCAGACAAAATAAAAATTAAAATTCATAAATAAATTTTTTTAAATACATAGCGATAAATAAAATGTGATTTATACTCACTCACTATATTAATACAAATAATTAAATTATTTACGACATAAATAGTTTATTTTAAATCATCAAATTAATAAATAAGGGTAGCTGCGCAATGTGTAATGCCGCGCAGGACCAGTACGATCATGTATAACATGTAAATTCGGACTATTCGAAAGTTATTGATAAAGGATTTCAATACTCATTAAACAAATAAAACTTAGAAATATAACGTAATTATGGTATAGTAAATGCTATATGCCCAATTATCGTACGGCCATGTTGTTACTGCCGTACCAAATTTTGATCATATTTGTACGGCTGACTTTTAAAATTCTTATCAAACAGGGCCGATAACATAATCGGGCTTTGGCCATTAAAATTATTAGACGACGTAGTGACATAATCAGGCCTTTATGTTTTAAAATTCTTATTAGGGCCGGTAACTTAACTCAGTAATTAGAACGTTTGAAATTCTCAATCGATATAACCAATAATTTAATTAGAACTTCGTTCTTCATTTTAATTGTGAGGCCAGTAACTTAAAATTTTACATTTAAAATTCTCAATTGTGGGCTAGTAACTTATGTAAATAGTTTATCGCTTTTAAAATTCTCAATTTCTGCATAAATAATTTAAGTTTATTGCTAATTAAATAAAAATCTATAATTTTAATTTAATAATTTTTTAAAGAATTTTAATAAAATTAATATTTTGCGTGCAATTTACAAATAAATTTTAATTACAAATGTTATTGCTTATGAATATGAAAATGAAAAGATACTGAAGAATTAATAAACGTGGCACCACTAAGAAGTTGTTTAAATTCTTCAATTGATTCATTCTGAGACAAGTTCATTTGTGTTGACTTATTATGTGACTGACTCTTTTGGTTCGATGCATGAAACGATGTAGACGATTCTAAATAAATAAATTAAATTAATACTGTAGTATGATTTTCTTAAAGCAAAAGTTACAGTATTATTAAAATTTTTAACCTTGATACAATGACGATGCTGATACGAAGCCTGATAATTCATTTTTATGTGTACTTGCGGCTACAAATGATTCTATCATATAAAAAAAAATAAAAATAAAAAAAATAAATTAAAATCTTAAAAAAAAAAAACAAAAAAAAAAACAAAAAAAAAACAAAAAATTACAACCATTTACTTTTTCATAATTAATCGCTTTATCTAAAGCTTTATATCCAAGTTCTTGTACATGATTAATTGGACATTCATAAGATGCTAATCCTTTTAGTGATTTATGGCGTGAAATTGACATTGTTTCATAATCAAATAATCCAAGCGCTTTTAGAATTTGAATTAAGGTTTTGCGCCCAGTTTGATTAGTAATCTTACGACCAGAAATATCGATATCACATGATATTACTAGTCATTTAAAGAATGCCTTCATCGAATTTTTCCCCAAATGCGTTTTTTCATACCAGACCTCAACAGTTTTAAAATCCTCTGTAAGATACAAAAAAAAAAAAAAATTAAAATTTTTATTAATAATTATTATTATTAAATATGATTGTTATTTACCATAATTTTTTTTTATAGGGTGAAGATAGAATTGAGGATCAGCATTAGTTGGGCGTTTGGCTATATATGTATCATATGATTCAACAATGTCAAAGATTGGTGGAATAGAAAAAGTCTCTGCTACACCAGGACTTTTAAGACTTCTTTGGTTTGTTTTTGATCAGTAAAGTTTAACTTCATAACCACCAGAATCTTTTTTTTTAAAAGAAAAAAGTTTTAATAAAAAATGCTCTCCACCACGTAGACCAAGACAAAGTGCATTAAAAAAGAAAACTCTATTTAGTAATCCTTGGGGATTAAGTCTTGACGTTTGAGAATGCGATAAAATTTGTTGAACTTTATCAATTGTTAAAGCATCAGAACCATTTGATTCACCAAACCCACTTGAAGACAATGTTTTAATTTTTCCATTTAATGTACGCCAAAGATCAGGGTGCGCCTTTTTGTCATTTAGGTCAATTGGTTTTAATTTACTTGTCTCACCATTAAAATACCGATTTAATGTATTAATTGCAGATTGAAGAGATGCGACAGAATATTCGTTACCATTAGTCTTACGGCATACAGTAAAGTATTTACAAAGCTTTTCTTCAAGTTGCTTTGGGTTTGAAATATCAGATAATTCACCAGGAAGGTTTGTATCTTTACGATAGTTCTCAAACTGTTTTGTTCAATTCAATGTAGATCTATGTATATTTTCTACTACAGACTTTTTTTGTAATGATATAACTTCTTCCGGTGTAGGCTCGATGTATGTAAATCATTTCTAAAAAAGTTTAATACATACATAAATAGTAAATAATAATATCTAGTTGTAATGATAAATAAATACAGAAATACGTTGATAGTATGTGAACCTTTTCTTTAGATACTTTGGGCATCATAAATATTTATTAAAAAAAAAGCCGCTATTTTTTAAAAATACTGACTGTCTCTATAAAAGAAAGTTATTTTGCGAAGTAGAAGAGATAATGAAAACGCGAAAAAATTTTTTTTATTTATAGCCAATCAGCTGACTTTAAAATAAGTAATGATTTTTTTTTATATGATCAAATGATTATGGCAGTAACAACTGCCGGACGATAATAACATTAAGGGTAAAAAATATTGGTATGGTGGTATGGATGTAGATTAGTGATCAGATCGAATATTTGTTAGAGGTATGTGGGCTGCGATAGCGGCCCACATACCTCTAACAAATATTCGATCTGATCACTGATCTACATCCATACCACCATACCAATATTTTTTTACCCACTATACAATAACTTATAATTACTTATAAACAAATAGTAAAAAATATTATATATAAAAACTACATAAAAATTTGTAGTCTCATAATTATATATACTAAAATTTTATTAGCCAAAACAAATCACAGATTATAATGTATTTTTTAATCAAAAAATTAACTTTTAACATTAGAATAAGAGTAAGTATTAGAACTATAATAAAAAAGACCAAATATATAGCAAAATTTTGCAAAGAATTTTTTTTGCTAAAACACAAAAAGTAGTTTTGTAGTTAAAATTTTGAGTTTTAGATGAATTTTTTAAAAAAGCTAGCAGTTTGTTTTGTTTTTATATTATATCTAATCCTGTATTATAATTGATTTAAAATTATGTGTTTGCAAATATTTTATGATCTTTTTGGCAAAAGTTTTATTTTTGATAGATCTGTGATTACTTTTTTGATAGTTGCAGATCATACTCTAAATTTAGATAGTGTTCTTAATACATCATATCCTATAAAATTTAAAATTTTTAAGAATTTAAGTAAAGATATTTAGATGTTCACCTAATCTAATTTAATAAAATTGTTTTATTTTGATTCAACTATTTTGTAAAATCAAAATAAAATTTTTATCAAATTTGGCTAGATAGTTAAGATATCTTCAGTCAAAGGTTTTAAAACATTAAAACATTTATCAAAATAATAATCACAGTAAACTTTTATAAAACTTGAAGTAATAATATCTTAGTAATTACTTAATCAAATTCAATAAATTTTTTTTAATTTTAGCTCTACAATTATGTAGAATTAAAATAAAAAAAAGAAAATTTATTAGTTTACACATAGTGTTTATACATGGGTATAATTTATTGAATTACATATTCGTGCGATATACTAATCAAAATAACTTTTACAAATAAAAAATTAAACCCTCACTTATGGGTAGAGTAAGGGTGGGTTTGGGATTAAGCAAGATATATTTATACCAAAATTTCACAAGGAATTTTTTTTGTTAGGAGCCAAAAAATGGGTTCATAATCAAAATTTTGAGATATCTATATTGCCTGTGTATATATACCCTGTATACAAATAGAAATTGCCAAAAAAAATATTAAATTGGTTAGGTGGTTACTAAAATATTATTACTCAAAGTTTTGAAAAACTTAAAGTATCTATCAAAATTATAATTGTGACAAAATTTTTATAAAAATTAAAGCAAAGATATCTTAATAACTACCTAATCAAATTCGATAAAGATTTTTATTTTGGTTTTACAGTTCTGTAAAATTAAAATAAAAAAAATTCATTGAATTTGGCTAGATAGTTGTTGAGATATTATTACTCAAAGTTTTGAAAATATTAAATATCTATCAAAATGATAGCTATAGCAAAATTTGTACAAAAACTTTGAGCAAAGTTTTCTTAGCAACCACCTAGCCAAATTTGATGATTTTTTTTATTTTGGCTCTACAGTTTTGTAGAATCAAAATAAAAAAATTAACGAATTTGGCTGGTAGTTGAGATATTATCACTCAAAGTTTTGAAAATATTAAAATATCTATCAAAATAATAGTTGTGGCAAAATTTGTATAAAATTTTGAATAAAATTATCTCATCAACCATCTAATTAAATTTGATGAATTTTTTTATTTTGATTCTATAAAATAGTCAAATTAAAATAAAAAAAATTATTAAATTAAGTCAAATAACTTTTTTTGATATTAAAGTGAGGCCTTGCTCATATCTTTATTAATAGTTTTTATTATAGTAACTACAAGAAGTTGCTAATCTTAATATATAAAATATAAAAAGTAAAAACTATATGCAAG
>CAJVQC010001156.1:0-10732 GCA_910592285.1 Racocetra persica
GTAGAGTAGGGGATGATGAAGATTTGGATGACATTATCGAAGTACCCAGAATTGATGCGGATGAAAGGGATTGGGATAATGGAAGGGATGCTGACCTTGAGGTGGATGACATGCATGCATATTCGCAGGAAGCAGATAATAGAATTAAAGATAAGTTAGTAGGTCATTCCCGAGGAAGAGAGAAGGCAGAACAAATAACAGTTGATATATTTCTGTTGGCGATGAGTAAAATTGAAATGAAGATGGAAAGAAATTTTTCTGCTCTACATAGAGAAATAGAGGAGTGTGATTTATTGAATAAAGCATGGCCCAAGGTTAGCTTGTCAAAGCCACATGATCAACACGAGTATGATTTCTTGGCGAAAATTGGCAAACATTTGGACAAAGCAATAAAAGTAGTACCAACGGCTAATAAAAAAGACTTTGATGGTGTTAGAGATGAAATCGAAGCCCGGACAGCTACACTAAGGTTAGCAGATAACAAGGGTTGAGGTACAGCATTACAGATAATCGGGAGTAATGACAAAATGATGGAAAAATACAAGGATCGTATTCTATTATTTGGCCAATCAGATGCGGCCTCACGCTATTTTAGTCAAAATAAGTCTAGTAAGTCATATAGGCATAAGAGAAAAAGATATTCTTCACCTTCGTCTGATTCAGAAAGAGATGAAAGTCATAAGGGTAAAAGGAGATATGATATGATAGAAGCTTTCAATTCTTTCGTGACAGAGGAACCTTTAGGTTTCCAGAACGTAAAGGAGTCTTTAACTGCTTCTTCTGTTTCGATGTATTTGTGATATTTCCCTGGTATCTTTCTTTTTGTTCTTTCTAGAAATTTTAGATGTTCGTTTAGGATTGTAAGTAAAAATTCTTTTGGGCTACGATTTTTTCTTGTCATGATGTTGAAGTTAATTGATATTATGTTAATCTCTCAGATATTATATTCATCATATAGAATTTTTATAGCAGAACGATTATATTAGCCCACCGGTTGTAATACAATCGTCAAAGATAGATTCTTATTGTATATTTCACTAAACTGTAAACAGCCTGCCAGTCGTGAATACAGGTTTCTTATTGTGTGATCCATCTTTTTTTATTTTTTTTATTGTTTGGCATAGTGAGTATCTGAATTTATTTTTTAAAAAATAATATTAAAAAAAGTACTTCCCTCACTTCTTTAAAGTTACTTATTAGAACGAAGATGCTGTTTACACTGTTTACAAGTCATGGTTTTTTTTATTTGAAATTATTAGTTTCAAGGGGATGTTAAAATATATATCTGATATAAAATAGCTTAACACTAACCTGTTTATTATTTATTTAATGCTCAGTTATCTTGTATTAGATTATTGATATTTTTTATATTGTTAAATAAAAAAATATATATAATAAAATATACTGTAAATGCATGCCAATTTTCATTCTTGCAATCAGAATTGAACTTGAAAGTTTTTTTTATATTAATATGATCTTAATAGAATTACCTATGATAGTAATGTTTAAAAACTGGCATTCAATTGTCATGACACCTAAGGACAGTTCGAATTTTCGATTTTTTTTAGAAATAAATAACCAGTATCAAAAATATGACTATAAAAAAGATATATTGGATTACTTTAAAATTAGATTTTTAGGGAGCTCTACTAACCACTTATTCAGTCGTTTGTTGAAGGTTATACAATAACTTAAAGAAAAAAATATCATACGACACTATTGAATTTAGAAATTTATTGACTGATTTTTGCAGTAGTTCGAAAATTTTCTAGATTACAATAATAATAGTTTTAATATTGATATTGTATTATTAAAAGAAATAATCCCTTTGTCAATTGTTATGAAAAGCCTTATGATGTAAACAAATCCATATTAGACCTATTCCAATGGATTTACTATTAAATATATTTTATAATAAGTTGACTCAACAACTGAGTCATGATTTAAATAGATACAAAAATTGTCAAAACTATAAATTCATCGACTGACTCTTGTGGTAGTTCAAATTTTTAGCAAGTATTCCAATTAACAATTAAGAGCATATTTTATCTTCTTTACTTTTTTAATTACACAAACTAATAAAAATTAGTTTAATAGGCTCACTTGACCAAGGACAATCCTTATTTCTATCAAATCAAGAAGATTACTTTGATTATTTAGACAATTTAAGTTCTTTGCAGTCATCAGAAGATGCATTATATTCTTCTCAAGGTAAAAATTTATAATTAAAATAGTAATGACAAGAGCGTATATACTATTACAATAGCATTTGGTGGCATTAATATTTAGAATTTTCTTATAATAAATCTTTAATTTTGAAAGAAAAAATTTTTATCATATCTTTATAACGTGATTGAAAATATAGGTTTTGCATACCAACTTTATACAAACTGACAGTCAAATTCATATGAATTTGACTGTCAGTTTGTATGAATTTGACTATCAGTTTGTACGAATTTGACTGTCAGTTTGTATGAATTTGACTGTCAGTTTGTATGAAGTTGGTATGCAAAACCTGTAATATATGCTTGAAATAAATTTTAATAAATACCAATTTACTAAGTTCATTTTGCAACTTAAACTTCTATTATTCTCATTTTTCAGAATTGACCGCAACATGCGCTTCTAGGCATTTGGATCTGAACAATCACGAGATACAAGTCTTTCCTGCCATGTAATTAGCCAATCACAGATAAAAATTCTTACTATGTGCTTAACGCGTCAAATTAGCACCGTTCATTCTGATTGGCTAATGTAAAAAGCAATAACTGAACTTTAATTGGAGTACTTTTTCATACGCTAATGCATGTAATCTGGTTTTCATTCTTGAAATCGAATTCTTTTAAAAACCGGTTTATAAATATATATCGATGAAATAAATTTATGAAAATCATGTAATTTCTATATATAAAACCGGAATTGAACTTAAAATTAGAGTAATTTTATATTAATACCAAATTTGGCTTGATATTGATATTGTATAATTCAAAGAGATAATTTTTTAATCAATTGCTATGACCCCTTTAGACAGTTCGAATTTTCGAACTTTTTTTAGAGCATCAGGTAAACAAATATAATTTCACACGATTTCTATCAGAAAAGTTTATCTTAGCAATCTATTAACTGCACGCGCGTGAGTTATTTATCTTTAAATCATTATAAAATAATCAATATCAGTTATTTTGTGAATTCTTGATTTTCAGGAGATTGTTATTTTTACTAAAGCACACAATTCTGAAGCCTGAAAAGTTTATCTTACATGAGATTCGGTCAAAACTATTTTACAGAGAAAATCTCTTATTCAATTGTAATATTTAATAAGCCACGATCTGATTGTACATACATTCAATTCTGTCAAAACTAGAAGTCCATTGACTGACTAATTATAGCAGTTCATTCTCGTGACATGTCATAAAAATTTCATACGTGGAAGTTGAATTAAGAAGTTTATTGACTAGTCATCAGATATACAATTCTATTGACTGACCCTTAATGCAGCTCTTCTCAAACAAGTAAAATTTAACATGTTTTTTCCAAAACTGTAAGTTTATTGACTGACCATGGTAGGTTGAGATCAAATAAAAAAATAGCTTTTTAGAAAATCGTAGAAGAAATTATCCGTTAAAATATTATATAAAAGCTCAAAATTCTACAGTTGCCAGATTATTCTTTGTCTAAGAAAAAACAATAATATGCCAGGAGTATACCCTTATTACTGTGTTGAATGTAACGGTAGTTTTTGTCAATTATATCAAGAAAGATGCAAAAGAAGAGAGGAATCACCACAGTTTCTTTATCAACGAGAACAATTAATGTATTCAGGATCTAATAATAACGACCAGAATTATGATATTACTCGCCAACATGCTTCTCAAAACATTCAATCAAATCAACCTAATCATCTTGCTTATGATCCTAGTTTTCAGCCTCCCCCCGATCCTAATTACCAGCCTCAACCTTACCAACTCGTTCATTAACGTCACCGATTTCAGCAGAATAATGGTTTCCAGTTTGAACACAATCAACCTGTTTATGATTCTAATTTCCAGCTTCAACTTCAAAATAATCAACCTCAACCTAATCAACTTGATTCAAATCTTCAGTCTCAACAATATCTTCGACATCGCAATATTCAAAATAATTTTTGTCCTCAACCACTTCAACAGAATAATCATGAACGTCCTCGATCTGAAAGTGCTGAAAGTTACCAAATTAATAATATTTCAAGTGAACAGATAGTGGAAATGATATTCTGAGCTATTCTGCGAAATAATGTTAGTATCTACCCAAATGAGTTTCCAAATTTTCCTTTCAATGAAGAAGCAACTGCTAATGCAACGGATAGCCAGGTTTCACCTTTATTCAGTCAAGCAAATGCTAATGCCAATGCCACTATTATTCTTAGTCAAGGGCGTTCAAAACTTCGTAATTTTATATTCGCTTTTATGTGTCTTATCTTTACACTTTTATTCATAGCAATTGCATTCAATATAAATAACCAAATTAAAATTTTACAGTCTATTTTTAATACAAACGGAAATTTTTTCTTTCACGTACAAATAATGAATCAATTTGCTGCATTTATTAATTCAATTTATAGTGCAATCAATTATTTTTCGAAAGTATTTAGACGCATTAAAGTAGGCGTTTGATAGATTAATTTTTCGATTTTTTTAATTTTTTTTAATAAATACTTTTGTTTAAAATAAAGATTCTTTTTCACCACAACATATTACTAAAAATTTTATTTTGATTGCGAAGTAATGATGTGTAATAAATTAATACACACAAAAATCTCTGATCTTAGCAGCTTCGATTACTTATTGAGTTGAAATTGTTTATTGTCACTTCTTGGATATTCAATAATTTCAACTTTTGTATGAATAAATATTATTGCTATAAGTGTTAATTATTGCTGAGAAAATTGATAATGAATAAGTTTGTAGTTCACGTCCCCAATGTGTTGTCACATGATAATTTTTTGAATAGAGATTATATATCTATTTTTTCACTAAATTTGCTAAAAAAATTCTTGGATTTTCCATCAAAAAAAATTATATTAGTAAAATGATGCATCAACTTTTCATACATTTATCGAACGAAGTCATCATAAAAATATTTGAATGCCTTAGAATGAGTACAAAGATTATAAACCTTTATTTTCATGCCTAGTAAATTGTACTGATATTTTGAGTAAATCAAGACACCAGTTTAAAGACATAAGACCTATTAAGACATTACTTCTAATATTAAATGCAGAAGAGATTAGTGCCATGTTGGCTTAAAACAGATTTTGAAATTAATAATTGAGATATTTCCATTTTATCTCTATCACTCAGACTTAAATATATTGATATGTTAACAAATCACGTGTATGAACTGTTACATGTA
This sequence comes from Racocetra persica, assembly GCA_910592285.1. Taxonomy (NCBI): domain Eukaryota; kingdom Fungi; phylum Glomeromycota; class Glomeromycetes; order Diversisporales; family Gigasporaceae; genus Racocetra; species Racocetra persica. The sequence goes on from CAJVQC010001156.1 coordinate 5,392, forward strand.
ATTCTATTTTTCTTTGGGTGTTTCTATAATTTCCTCGTGAAAAAATATAACCCCAGAAGCGTGTCACTAGAGGTACTGCAGAAGCATGTTACTAGAGGTTACTAACATTCTATTATTTTTACACATGATTCCATATTTATAATCGTATTGTGCTTTACTGCCTTTCGTATAAACTGATAGCCAAATTCATACATAACCAAATTTACGTAATTAAATTACTAGGTCACGAGATATTGAGAACTTGGTATGCAAAACCTATAATAGTTATTATAACGTATTAGCAAAATTTTTTAATTTAGATAATCGTTACGAATCAATTCAATAAAAGATTTATTACACTAAATTATTAGTCATAAACTACTACACGTGCTAATTTATTTCTATGTTTCTTTAGTTTCTAACATTCGTTTATAATTTCATCTAATTCTTTGAGAACTAATTCATTTTTAAGCCTTTATATATTAAATTTTCTTTAAACAATACATAATAAATTATTTCATTTTATTCGCGTGAATATATTGACTTTTAAGTAGAAATTCTCAATAAATGAATCCAATTATTGAGTTTTTGTAATTCTTTTTTATTAAGCTAAATTATGAAATGTGCAAATTGGTTTCATTAACTATATTTATAATCCTATTTGATAAACTTTTTGATGTGTTTCTTTTTCTAAATTATCAAATATTAATTTCAATTTTTCAAAATCTTCATTTGATGGTTTTTGGCCATTAAACAAATATTTATAAAATGCAACCAATCTTTGATTTTCGGCAAATTTCGGCATCAACCTTAATTCAGCTTTAGATAGAGTGAACAATTAATGTATAATTCCAATACATTTCTTCAAGCAACTAAATATACAGTATAATAAAAATAGTACCTTCTTGTTTTAATTTTTTTAAAAGAGTATTTTTCGCGACTAAATCAGATTTATGATCTTATAAGGAGATGCTATTAGTATGCGTACAGTAAGTGAAAGTATAGACAAAATTCTACTACAACTAAATATATATACTCTGAATATATTTTTTCATTTCGTTCAATTCACTTTTCAAATTAGCATTTTCCTCAAATACACGATCTTATAAGGAGATGACTATTAGTATATACATAGTCAAAATTCTATTGCAACTAAATATATATACTCAGAATTTTTTTCATTTGTCTCAATTCACTTTTCAAATGATAAACTTGTAAAGAGAGAGCTATTATTAGTATATAATCGGAATGTAATTAAAAACAAAAAATATATACAGAATTTTACCTTTCAATAACAAACACACTTTACTCTTGTTGTTCTTCATGTTTGCAGCTTTTTAAAAATATTTAAAGACCAACTATTACTTGTCTCTGTGATAAAATTTATCATTAATTAAGTTTTAGTTAATTATCATTAAATGAAAAATTTTAATTTTCTAGAAAATGAGTATAAATACTAAGTGCGTTTTTCTTTTTTTACTTGGTCTAAAAAATAAAGTTTGCCACTTTATTATTGATTGATTCACTGCAAAGAAAGAAAAAAGACAAAGTAAAGCAAAAAGGACATTCTAGCTTATATATTAGTTTATTAAGTTATAATTAGATACATAATAAAACAAGTTTATTACTATTGAAAAATATATTCTTTCTTTTAGCTTTATACATATTGCAGATCTTTGACCCGCGTGGAAATTAAATATATGTCGATAAAAAAATATATTATGAACACGTTACTCTACAAAACTTGAATTTTGTTTTATAAATGTTAATATACTATTACTGTTGTATAAATTAAAATATTTTAAAATTGAAGATCTATAGTTAAACTTGTTTATAAAATACTAATTACTTTGCAAAAATATGAGACAGAACAGATTTCTAGGAAAGGATGTACGATTCCACATAATCAAGGTTTACCTGATCCTGGCAGTTATTGCGCTATTATCTGTTTTTGAATTTATATTAGTTTGTACTTGAAAATATTAAACTGTATTATCGCCCAGGGAGTTATTTCGCGATTTATATACTTTATATTAGTATCATAAAAAAATTTTGTATATTGCAGATCTTAGCTAACTTGTCAGACTTACCTTTTTATATATTATTACATAATTTATTTTGATACAATATGTGGTATCAACATTATATTATAAAAAATACCTAGTTCTAAAACATTAATTTATAATAACTGGTTATCAAATGCACGCATTCCGTATTGATACTGTACGTATTAAAATTTATGTAATATATTAAATAAATTATATAGTAGTTAAAATAACTTTCTGCAAAACCTGTTAATTCCATAATATAAGCTATAGTATCAAAAACTAACTGTACTCTACTGTGACTTAATATATATTATAAATATTAAAATATATAAACTGGTTTTTTAAATGAATCGAGAAAACTGTTAAATTAAGTGAGCAATACAATATTTTAAAATAAAGGTATAAAAAAGAATTATAAGTTTATGTGTTATATAAATACTAATTCATTTTGTCTGGAATTTTAATCTCATCACCGAGATACCACCCTGAAGACAACATCTCGGTGGTGGTAGACTTAGTAAAACCGCAGACAATAAATTCAAGTGTTCCGGTTGCCCACATACTTTTAATAATCATACAGAAGTTGTTAATCATGTAAAAGAAATACACAAAACAACGTTATTGGGCTTAACATATCGACAAGATTCCAAATGAGCCGAAAATTTATTGTTTAAAGTAGATTCGCATAAAGAAGTTTTGTGCTCAGAACTTGATAAACTTATTGACGAGTTATCGCGTGCCGAAAAAAAGTATCTGCCCTTAACTGAATATGGATATCCTGTTAAAAAAGTATTTGATCGAAGTCGTCAGAGTATTTTACAGTTGTGAAAAAATTTTATGAAGTTTACCCAACGTCAACTTAGTTTAACCCAAACTATTCTGAATGAAAAAGTCTTAGAAGAAAAAGAAAAAGTAAAAGCTACAATTGAGAAGTAATATTTTTTATTGAAATGATTTTTGCTTGAAATTAAGAGTTTATTTGTTGATAATTTTTTTTAGTTTACGCATAGAGGTTGCAAATCTTAAATACGAGCTTATTAAAAATAATGAACAAATCGTGTTATTAAATGAAAGGCATAAAAAATTACTTGATACATATGAAAGTCTACTGATGAATCATGCTATACTTAATGAAGATTACGTAGCATTGTTAGAAAATAATAGTAATTATTATGTAGAATGTTGTCGTTTATTAGAGCAAAAAAATAGTATATTGGTTAAACAGGTATGTTTTTTTATATTAATACACTGACCTATATTAAATATATGCTATATTTTTTTGTTATTAAATATGTAGAATTTAGAATTATTTGAAGAAATTGGAGAATTACACAAAGAAATCAGAATATTATATGAAGAAATCAACCAATTAAAGAAAAGAAATGAATCACTTTCTTGTGTAATTGTTATAGATGATTGATAGTATTTGGGATTTTTTTCAAATAAAATATTATCAGTTGCTTGCACCAATATTGAATGATTATCGGATACGATTCTAAAATATATAGTTTACATCCCTAATTAGAATTGAACATTGGAACTTTGAGGAAAGTAAATTTTGTTTATTTTGCTTATTTAATTTATTCAGATATTCACTTTTTGTATTTCATTAATGTTAGAAGAATCAAGGCGAGCTTTTCAGAGTGATTACGGTGAAGAAAACACATTTTATCTTTTCAGAGTTATTGTAGTGAAGAAAGGCTTTGCTGAGATTTTACGTGAAATAGAAGTTTATATGGGTTCTCCAGAGTTAAGTAGGTATGACTATAAGTGTAATTACACTTCTAGTTAACAATGAAGGAAACCCAATTTGTACACAAAGAAGGTTTATTACCATTACTTCTATATATTGGTCAGGATTTAAACGTATAATTATTTTACTTAAAATATTTTAAACCTCTATGATGATATATGAATTACACTGATTAAATTATTTAAATCTGAGAGGTTTATGTAAAGTAAAACCATATTTAAGATATTTCAATATTGTTTCCAATTATTTTTCATTTCGATTTCGAGACACTCCCAATTATTTCTCGTTTCAATTTCGAGACACTCTAGAAACAACTGAGTTTATTCTAAATCCTGCTTGCTACGCAAAAAGTAAATCCACACAATTTTGTCATACATAGTTTGCTTATCCTTATAAATGATGCAGGAAAAGCATTAGTATGTTTTTAACTTTTGTATTATCTTCCAATTCGATTTGGATCTGACAAAAAAATCGATAAATTAAGCCTACCGTTTAAATTCGTAACTCTTAAAATGTAGTGTTAATAAATTAACCAAGATCAAATAAATAAATTGATATTTTAGACCAAACCAGTATTAGCTGATTTACAATTAAAACTCGATATAGTGAAGTCCATGGGCTGATAAATATGTATTCCAGTTATTGACAGCCCTGATAGATAACAATTTGGCTCACATTATATTATTTCCGGCCAGAAACTTTTTAATTTTTTTATTTCAAAATTAGAAAATTTTGGGAATAGCGTAGTGCACGATGACTTTCTCACAACATGTGACAATCAACCAATCAAATTACATTATTCGTAAACTTAATTCTTTGACAAAAGAATAAAGTCTACATACGTATCTTAAGTCCTTCTACTGAATACTGTACTTTAATCAAACTTTTAAATATTTTAATAAACAAACCATCTAATATAATTCGAACCAGAAATCTAACCAAAATTGACAGTATAATGTTGAACAAACAAATGGTTTTATTAAGAGATTTTGACAGAATAAACGAAGACAATGTGATCATCGTTTACAAAGGTACCAAATTTTACAATGTTAAAAATCGTTACTAACACTAATAATAGACTACAACAAATGAAATTAATGAACAAATAAAGTACATGTTTAACAATATCACGAGATCCCGATTGAGCAGAGTTAAAAATAGAAAACTCAGCTTCAAATTGAACTGAAAAATATAAATAATTAATACTTGAAAATATAATCTGATGTAATTCATGAATGTGAAAAATAAAGAATTTTAGTTACTTATTAATGTTAACTCGTCATGTTGTGTGATATGTATGAATTGACTGAATATATTGTTTGATCATTGTCAAACTTATGTACTATAAGACCTCTCTAAGTGCACCATCTTAGGACAATCATAAAAAAAAACCAAACCGTGCACGTAAAGAGAGAGTGCAAGTTAATTGATTATCAACTAAAGACATCTCAACAACCATCCGATGAAATTTTTTAAATTTTTTCATGAAAGATTCTCGCTTTTGATTGGCCAACAACCGTGATCGACAAAATTTTGGTTGGCATACATTGGTAAAATTAGC
>CAJVQC010001157.1:0-10730 GCA_910592285.1 Racocetra persica
TTATATATTAAACAAATTTGTAAATCAATAAATTAGTATGTGTGTATATACACCTGGTGTAAATTAAGTAATTTTCTAAATTATATATATAAATTACTATAAATAATAAACAAAAATATAGTATGCATCTAAGATAATTTTTTTATACTAAATAATTATCTTTGAGTCTTTAAATAAAATTGTAAAGCTTGTTAAAATATATTTAATAATAGTTAAATTATTTAAATTAGTCTAATAAATATCAAGATATTATTAAAACTTTTTGTTAACTATATAAAATTTTTTATAAATAATATTATTGTTTATAAATTTTATATAGTTGGTAAAATATTTTTAATAATATTTTAAAAAAAAATCTAAACAATAGACTGGAGCACTTTGTGCATCTAAATAATCATTAATTTTGTATAACAAATAATTTATCAAACAAAAATTAAAATTGTTTAATATTAACAAAAAACATCAACTCTCCTCAACAATCACTTGGACCAACTAGTACTGAAAGCAAATTGAAGACTCAAAGCCAGAAGTTAACAACAACTTAAAGTTAACTTGATACAAACTATTGTCGACGAAGTCTTTAAACATGATATACTGAGAAGCAGACGTTTTGGACAGTTTGCAAAGGGGTTAAGCCTTGTTTTCTTGTCTTCTGGGTGGACTCTCTTTTGCGTTCAGCATTCAAACCAGAGGAGTCTCTGGGAACAGCAAGTAGAAAAAAAAACTCAAGAAGTTTGAAGATAAAAGGATATGACAAACTCTTGAAAAAACTCTCTTTAGTTGAAAACTTGCAAAACTAAAACTTCTCTCACCGCTTTGACGCTCCCAAAACCAATTTTTGACAAAAAGTAGAGGATTTGGCTACCCTCCGTCAAAAGATCGGCATTGTTTACTATTTCTATATTTGGTGATTCTGTGATATAAATACAACAAACATATGGCTACATAGGAAGTAATTAATCCTTATTTGAGAATGTGGCCCTGTTATGTTGAGGACTCAGAAGGTTTTTAAGGACTTATACACTAATTAGACAAGATGAGACTAGAAGAACACGTGAAGTCAATTCATTTGTTATACTTTGGAATGGAATATGGATTTAAAGTTAGGGCGATAAAGAGAATTTGAGATATGCAGTCTAACGACAAAGTCATATGTATATAATTTTTAGCCCTTGGTACAGGTTAAAGTGCATTTAGTTTAGTTTTTTTTATTATATCAGCTGAGTTCTATGTAATTACTATGATCAAGTAGATAAGTATCTTGGTTAGCAGGTACCAATTTGTTAGATAGGTTCTTTAGTTTATAATTAGTACTTTAGATTCCTTTTATTAGTTTAGTTGCTTTCTCATTTGTTTTCTTTTAAACTATCCCTCTTCTCGTAATTTCTTTTACCCTATTTGATCTTTATTTTTTTTGTTAGGGAATTTTTCTTCAGATTAGTGATATGTTATATAGGATAGTGATTCTGACAAGATCGGTGGGCACCTACTATAGCTCTTGGGATATAAATTTTCAGTAAATTGGGAATCCTAGACAAGGTAAAGAAATACTACTTAGGCGGGTTGCATCTAGGTCTTTCTTGTGAAATCTATTTTAGATTCTTGTTAATAGATCGAGTGATTCTTTATTAGTACAGGCATTATATAGTATACTAGATAGATTAGCCTTTATAGAAGTATGGCTATGGCTGATTTAAGGGTAGGGTATACAAATTTCCAATTTTATATAAAATAGATTGTACATCAACTTTGTATATATGATATCATATGATTTACATGTAAACATCATATGATTCAACCAATCAGAACTAGCAATTTTTGTGTAATCCCGGAAAAACATATAGCGACTCCGAAAACTTTGATTATATATAAAGTTCATTTTTTTTAAAGCAATGTATATTCCGCAACTTCACTATTATAAACAAACTAGTTTAAACTACATATCATATAAATTTGATAAAAATTAACTAAGATGTTAAAAAGTTTAATCAGAAGCATTTTTTTATTTACTATGTAAAAATTTAATGTACCATACAGATCATATGAAAAATAATCTATATACACTCTACCTTTAAATAATAAAGAAAGGATCATTGAAAAAAAAAAAAATTTTTTAATATTAAAGTAAAGATAGTATTTAGAGAATAGGGTTAGATATGATATATAGTAAAATTTTGCAAAAAATTTTTTTATTAGAGCTCCAAAAGTGGTTTTATAATCAAAATTTTGAGATATAATAGGTTTTTTAAAAAATTATTTGTTTTTGTTGTACAAAATTGCTCTGCATAATTATTTTTGTTATATAAAATTGATCTATATATTATATTTGATCTTGTAATTTTATTGGTCAATCTAAGAGTGCATAAAGTGCAGGGTGCATTTTTTAGTCTTTTCCATATTTTAATATCTATTAAGTTAATTTAAATAATTTTTTTTATAATTAAGACTAGTTTTTTTAGCTTATTACTTTTATTAAATATATAAGAGATTACTAGTTCTTTAAAGATTTTATTTTATTTTATTTTTTTTAATATTAAGATGACTACTTGGGGTCTGGCACAATTTATTAACTTCTCAGTTCAATTATCAGGATACTTAGTAGGCACCCTTGACTTTGTTACATCAATGAGAATACAATTAGTTACATGTACAACTTTAGTCATTATCTAATTAAGGGCTTCGCTATATCTATTTTTATCTATAGTTACCCACTAATTGCCATATCTAAGATCCGCTTGTGGATCCTCTATTTAAACCCTCTGATCGACTTGGCGCTGTCAGATACTTTCTCCAGATCTTTAAAGATTTTAGATATAGTATATTTTAACAAAAATATATATAAATATATACAACTTTAATTATTAGCTATTTAAGAGCTTCACTATATTACTATAATTATTTTTTGATATTATATTTAAGATCTGTCTATAAATTCTCTATTTAAATTCTCTAATCTAAGTTTTTTATATTAAGTTAATCTAATTTTATCTAAAATATATAATATATAAGTTATTTTAAATTTTATAAATCATTAGAGATATGACAAAAATTAAGTAATTTTTTAGAGAAGGAAAAGAGTAAAAAAAAGGTAAAATTATATATAAGAATCTGATTTTTTATATATTAAAAGGAAGAAGAAAATAGCCTTCTGATAAAAAATAATCAGATAATAAATAATATTACTCTTATAAACTATCTATAAAACAACTATTCTAATATATTCTTAAGCATATTACTTGTTAAAATTATCTAGTATTCACTTTTATCATTTAATTTAGTCTTTTTTTAAAAATTTTTATCAAGTCTAAAAACAAATATTTGTAAACTACTATAGCTATTATTGTATATTTTTAAAAATAAACTACTCTTTTTTAAATAGTTTTGAATACAAAAAAATCAATAGTAATTTATTTTTAGATATAATTAATTTTATTTAATTTTGAAAAATTTGATTAAATATATTAATAATATATTAAGTAAAGTTTGTTTATAAAATCAAAATATATAAAATAAGTATAAATATTATATACAGTTAAGCTAAAATTTAATATAAGGGACATGACAAAAATCAGGTGATTTTTTAGAGAGAAAGGGGTAAAAAATTTAAAATTATATATAAAGACCTGATCAAGATATATAGTAAAAGAGGGGGAGGAGAAATAAGCCTCTGATAAAAAAAATCAGATGATAAATAACACTGCTATAATTTGTGATCTATCAATCCAAATTAAATAATTTTGATATCATTTGATTTGCCTTATCAATATGAATCGAATGATACCAAAATCATCTATTTTAATTACTAGGTTACAAGTTATTAATAATTATATATTATACAAAATTTAAAAAATAATATAGCACAATAAAAGTATTATAACATATTAGCAATATTTTAAGATTTAGTGATCAGATTTGAATGATTTTACTACTAATCAATTCATCTCAATAAGACAAATTGAATAATATAAAAATTGTTTAATATTGATTGCTAGATCTAAAAATATTGCTGTTTAAATATTATAAGATAAAGATAGTAATTAAAAATAAAATTTATATAACTAGTGATCTATTAATCTAAATTAAATAATTTTTATACTATTCAAATTGTCTTGTTAAGACAAATCAAATAGTATCAAAATTGTTTAATTTTAATTACAGTCGGACCTCCCTAAATGCAATCTCCATAAATGCAATATCTCTCTAAATGCATGTTTTTGTCTTGGCTGTATAAAATCATTAGTGCTAAATATATTCTGCAAATGCACATTCACTTAAAAGATTTTTTATATCATACTAACCTCTCTAAGTGCACGTAGCCAATCAGAAGTTAGTATTTAAGTTTGTTATACAAGTTCTGCAGATCAAATATTAAAAGCTGCAATTTGATTGGCACCCTCTAAATGCAAATCTCCCTAAATGCATATTTTAGGCTGGTCTGTATATGTTGCATTTATGGAGGTTTGACTGTATATAGTTATAAGTTATTGATAATCATATAATACAAAATTAAATAACAAAATGATACAATAAGAGTATTGTAGTTTATTAGCAATATTTCATGATCTAGTAGTCAGATTTAGATGATTTTATCACTATCTTACTAAGATGAATCGATTGATATTAAAATCTTACAGATTGATACTAAAATCTTACAATTTTAATCAATAGATTATAAGATATTGCAACTGCATCATAATTAGTAATGTATTATAATACCTATATCTATTTTATATTTTAAAATTTTTATACAAATTAAATATAGTTAGACTTTTATAAATACAATTTTCCTAAATATATATTTTATGAAAACCTCTATAAATACATGGTCTTGTTGTATATATATATATAGATTTTATTTCTCTAAATACAATACCTCTTTAAATATAAGATTTTTTAAAATTTTTATATAGTTTGTGCGAATTATATTTAAAGAGGATTGACTATAATTTTTATTAAGTAAGTTTTGATTTTTATACTCAATAAATATAAATTTTAAAAAAATTTTATGAAATTTAATAAATATAATATACAAAAATATATTAATAAAAAGTTATCTGATTTGAATAAAACTTTTAAAATATATATTTTTTTAATTTTTTAAGCAACTTTTACTTAATTAGTTAAATTGATTTACTTAGTAAAATTTTAACTTTACAATAAAGTAACTACTAATAATTATTAAATAGCTTATTTTCAATTATAAGAAATTTTTATATTTTTCTTCTAAAAAAAATAATAGTCTATTTTTAGATATAGCTTATTTTTGACAATATACAGTGTTATAACTTATTTAGTTCTTGCAAAGTTTATTCAAATCTAAATCTAGATATTTCTTTTTTAAGACTATCTAGTATCTTTTCTTTCAATATTCTCTAGCTAGTTTTTCTAGACTACTAATTTAAATAATCTAATAAGAATATTAGTTTGTTAATCTTTTTTTAGTTAATATTTAGATAACCTAGTTGATAAAGTAACTTGCTAGCATTTTTGTTTTATTTAATTATACTAGTTTTAAGTATAGTATATTTTAGTAGCTACTATTAATTTTGTATTATTTTTTTTTTTAGATTTTATCAAATACTGAACTAATTACTATATTTGTCAAATATAATTTTAATATTAGAAATAGATTTTACTAAGCTATAATAGATAGTAAAGCATCTGTTAATATAATTATTTATAAAATAATTTAAAAACTAAAACTTATAATCAAACAAGTATCAATAAATTTTATTATCTTTACTACTGGAACTTCCTTCTGATCTTTAAAAATTATCTAAAATCTATTTATATAAATCAAAAAAATAACAATTCTTATTATTGTTAAAATAGTTACTAATATCTTTTATTTTGTATTTTTTGAAAATAACTAGTTTAAGAAAGTTAAAGCTAATTATAGCTAAAAAAATAGCTGCTATTTCTTCAAGTAGAAAAATTGCAAATATCATATTTCTATTATTTATAAAAATAATTAACTATTTATTACTCAATTTACTATTACTAATCTAGAAAAATTAGATCTTTATAAACAAAAATATTTAATCTCTAAAAAAGCTTATATATTTGAAGTGATTACTATTAATCTAGATATAGACAATTCTAATAATTAAATAGTTTATCAATATTGTTATCATATTTAAAATCTTTCTTAAATATATAAAAATTGTATTTATTTATTTACTTATTTACTAAATATCTTATAAATTACTGCAACTACTATTAAAAAATTAGATATATTGTAGTTTATTATCTTTTACCAGTCTTATGATATCTTTTTGTTAAATCTGTAAACAGAACTATTTGTATCAAAACTGTCTTAATAATTTTTATATAAATATAGTAAATATAAATATATTGTTATAGATTGTTCTTATACTTTCTATACAAGCAAAATCAAATATATCAATATAGCTATAACTCTAATAAAATAGTTGCTCAAAAAGCTTACTACTATAGCAACAAATACAATTACTACTATTATTAATATAAGAATTTAGAAAAATCTAAATATTTTAAATTTTTGATAATCAATTTGTATACTATATTTGTTATATAGATTTCTATTACAAATTAGACCGAAATAACTTTTAAAATATCTATTTTTATATTAAAGATAAAGAAAAAAATTTTTGTTATATGCAAAATTTGCTAATATTCAAATACTGATCTAGGATACATAATATTAAAAGTATAACTAAAACTCTTTAGTTTTGCAATCTTAAATATATATACAGTATATACAAAGCAAGTCAAAATATTTTCTACAATTCAAATTACAATTTCTAGACTTGAATCAAGTACTATACTACTTCTTTTATGAGTATAAAATCCTAATATAAAATAAATTAAACTTGTATTTTTTTGATTTGCAACAATTTATTTATAAGAAAATAACTAAAATATAGTAAAAGCTTTAAAACCTCTTATGACTAATTAGACTAACCAGTTATGAAATAATAAAAAATAAGTCTTATTCTTTATATTAAACAAGGCTTGTTAACTAAGAATAAAAAGGATTAATTTCAAGAGATTTTTAATCAATTTTTTAATACTAGTTATTCTGATCTTTGTAAAGAGTTAGCCCTTGCTAATCTTTATTAAAGCTTCACTTATTCTACAGTATTAATTTTTATAAAGAGTATTTGTATATTAAGTATTAAAACAAGTTTAATTAATATAATAAATATTACTGTATATTGATTATGCTACTATACTTTTTTTTATATTCAGCTCAAAAGTAGTTTTTAAAAAAAACTAAATTTATTTATTTTAAGTTCTAATACTGTATTAAATAAACTTAAATCTGATAATTTATTATAAGTTTAGATCTAAGTATTTCTATAGTAAAAACAAATTTTAATATTTTAATTATCTCTTCAGAATCAGATATTCTCTTATTTATAATATTATAGCTATAACAAGTAATTTATCAGAGTTAGCTTATTGTATAGCTACAACAAAAGGTTAAAACTTTTAAAATTTTTAACTAATAGCTTATATAAATGTAAAATATATATACTACACTCTCCTGACAGTGATCACTAGAATTTTATAATTACAAAATATCGATCACTTTTTACAAGTTTTTACAACTACAATTTCTCGACAACCCACTTAATAATTTGGGTCAAATTTTTTTTATTTAATAATAAAAATAAAAAATTTTTATTTATAAGTATTAATACCGCATAGGGTATTCATTATAATTAATTACAGCACAAATACGATGAGGCATACTTTCAAAAAAAATTTTAAAAATCGAACCATCAAGATTAAACTATTTCTCTTGCAGCAAGTTTAATAGTTCTGACTCATTTCTTGGCAGAGGAATATGCTTACGAACTTTATGCTCTAATTCATCCTAAAGATGTTTAATGAGATTGAGATCGGGGCTGTATAATGGCCAGAAAAGTTGATCGATCTCATTTTCTTCGAACCAATCCGTAATGAAAGTTGAAGTATGAATTTTCGCATTGTCGTCTTGAAATAGATAGTTTTTTTCTCTAACAATGTTTTCTAAACCTTCTAAAAAAGATAACAAACAATCACGAAGAATCTTGGTATAGTCCTTCAAATTCATTTTGCCAAAAACCTAAACCAAAGGTCTAGGACCCTAGTAACTAAAGCATCTTCAAACCATTACACCCTTTCTTCTTGACCTAAACGTAGGAACCAAACATTCAATATCATATTTTTTCTTTGGTTTTCTCCAAATATACGTATAACCATCATCTTCAAATACTTCAAACCGTGATTCGTTACTCCAAACAACATTTCTCTACCTTTTATTTCAATGTTCTCGATTTTCAGCTCATTCCAAATGATACAAGTGAGAAGCTTCATCCATGAACGGTTTTCTTTTTCCAACCCAGCCAAAAAACCCTTTTTCATGAAGATGGTATTGTACGGTACATGTAGATATCTCGATGGATATTAATTTGACAAATTTATTTGTTAAAACGTTCAAACTAGCCTTTCTATCACCTTTCAAAAAGTGTATAAGGTGGCAGAAACCATATTCAGTTATTCTAGGGACCACCTCGGGCGAAGAATTAGAATTATCTCTCCTTCTTTTTTGTAATAAAAAACAATGCTATAAACAGTGCTCTTCGGTAAGTTTAAAGTTCATGTGATCTTTGCTGGCCTCATACTACTTTGCCAAGCGGCAACAATTTGGACATATTGTTTTTCGTTAAGTTGCTTCCTTTCTTTCATAATAAAAAAAAATTTTCTAAAAAAAAAAAAAAGGTCAAATAGACCAGCTTCTGGCGTAACTGTAAAAAAAAACTTGTATATTTATAGTAAGAGATTTGTCCCAAAAAAAATTATTGTATGACGTGAGTCATAACTATCAATCGTATATAATTTTGAAAATTCCAGTGATCACTGTTAGGGGAGTATACCAAAATAGATTTTAAAAAACTTATTTTATCTTTATTAAAACAAATTAAAATTTTTTATATACAAGAATAAATTTAATTTAAATAGTTATATTTTTTATAATTTTATTTTTTAAAAAAAATATCAAAAAATTTTGTTTTTTAAGTAAAATAAATTAAAACAATTTTGTTTTCAAATTTTAGTTTCAGATTTTAAATTCTAAAATAATTTATTAGTATATATAATATAAAAAAAACAATCAATATATCTACTAATATATTGCTTAATTTGCTATTTTTACAAAATTATAAAATTTTTAAATAATCTCAAGCAAGATAAAAACTATCTGTAGATTTAAATATTTATAACTCTATTCTTATCTCTAGATTATATATACTGATAAAATTATTTTGAAGTTTAAAATATAAAATTAAAATTTAAAAATAAAATTAGTTTTAACTTATTTTATTTAAAAGATAAAATTTTTTGATATTTTTTTTAGGGTGTTATTTTATGTGACCCATTGCTATGGCAACCCTGTGATCGACTAATCAAAATCAATCACATGATCACACAACTATGTAAAAAATTTAAAATATTTTTTATTATAAAAAAAAAAAAATTACAAACTATTGCACAATGAACATCATTGTCAACGAATACATAACAAACAAAAAAAATGATATAATTATTATGCAATGAATATCATTGCATAACAAACCAAAAAAAATTTACAATTATTCTACCTGCAACAAAAATTCAGCAACACAAATATCTGGCTACATGAAATTCAGCAAAATTCAATGAAGATTTTACCACCAAAAATAATAACACCAATGACGACATTGATAATAATGCTAATGATGAAGTTTTAATACTAAAAGCGATAATGGTACCAATGATGAAAGCTCCAATACAAAAATGATGACACCAACAATGAAGGCTCCAACACCAAAAAAGACAACACCAACAACGAAAGCTCTAATACAAAAATAATAACAACAATGAATACTCTAATACCCAAAAAGACAGCACCAATGATGAAATCATATATAAAAAAGAAGTACATTAGTAGATGAAAAGAGAAAAAAAAAACAAAGGTGAAGAAAAAGAAAAAAAACAAAGTAATAAAGAATGAGAAAGAAAAATAAAAAAAGAAACGAAAGGGGAAAGATATAACGAAAAAGAAAAAGAAACAAAAGAGAAAAAGAAAAAAAAGAATGAAAGAAAAAACATATCAAGAAATGAAGAAAAAAGAATAAGGAAAAAGAAAAGACAAAAGAGAAGAAAAAGTAATAAAGAAAAAAATAACGAATAAAGAAAAAATGAAAAAAGAAGAAAAAGAAAAGAAAGAAATAATGAAAGAGTAGAGAAGAAAAGAAAACAAAAAATAAAAGATGAAAAGAAAAAAATAAAGAAAAAGAAAAAGAATCAAAGAAAAATACTGAAAAAGAAGAAAGAAAATGAAAAGAAGAAAAAATAAAGAGAAAAAAAACAAAGAAAAAGAAAAGAAGTAAAGAATAAAAGAGAAAGAAATAAGAAAAAGAGGAAACAAAAAAAGAAACGAAGAATAAAAGATGATAAGGGAAAAAAGAAAAAAATAACAAAAGAAAAAATAAAATAAAAGGGGAACAGAAAAGGTGAAAATGAATAAAAGAAAGAATAAAAAAGAAGTAAAACAAAAAAGGAAAAAAGCCAAAAAAAAAAAATAAAATATAGAAAAAAAATCAAAAAAGAAAGAAATGAGATAAGACAAAATGAATGAAGAAAAGAAATATGAAGAAAAGAGAAAAGAACAAAGAAAAAAAAAATAAAAAAAGAGAAAAAGATAAATGAAAAAAAAAAAAAAA
>CAJVQC010001158.1:0-10728 GCA_910592285.1 Racocetra persica
ATATAGCGCACCAAAAAGTTGAACGGTACCATCCCTCTACACATTTCATGTTACACATTCATGTGATCGTACTGGTATTAATTTAGAACCGACAAATTCTAAAAATGATGCTTAACACTAATAACAATTTTTGCACCTCAACAAAATTATAATGGTTAGTAGAATAATATCAAAATTTTGGATAATTGAAATGCCAGTGGTCAAGTTCATTTGTCCAGTTTCCTGATGTGCGCAAACTTGCGTTAACAAGTTAGTTCTGTCTTGTTTAATTATATGAAGCTCTTCTATTATACCAACACTAATAACCTTAAGAATGTAAGTCACCTAATATTTGAATATCGTGTTGTACTAAAGGTTCATTAAACTTCTTTTGATTAATAAAGATTTTTAATATTCATTAAAAGGTTTCACGGTCAAAAACTATAAATTTAAATGAAGAAAAAAGAATAAATATGCAATAATAAAAGAAGCACTTAAATTCAGTGATGTACTTAATCTTTTCTCAATATAATCACAAAATAATGAAATTTATTTTATCAGTACTCATATGCAACTTGAACTAGACTACACTTCAAAAAAAAAATCCTTAACTCTCCTAGCATAACCATCAATGAAACTAAATCCGATCGTTATAATTATTAGTTAAATAAAGATACAATTTTTTAAAAAAAGGCATAAATGTAGGGTTTTTATAATAGAGAGAGTTCAAAAAAAAATATGATTTTAAAATAATCAAGTTTATCGTGATCGAATTTCGGGTGATATTCAAGTCTCCTAAAATTTTTTATGCCAATCAATTTTCGCGCCGAAATTTACCCGAATCTTACAAAATCTTACCGTATTTTCGCGGAATAACATACAAGGATGTAATTTCGATAACTATATTTAGAAACCTATAAATCTATACGGCCGATTTACACTCATGTATTACGAATTGGTCATAACACCATTTCTAGTTTTTAGCGCAACTGCATTGCGCTGTTAACTTATTTTATAAATGATTAAATTACTAATAAATTCATTTTACAAAATGATATATCTTTGATTATATTTTATAGTTTACATGTGATTGTCTACATGTGATTGCCTACATGTAATTGTTGTTTGATTGTACGAATGTAAAATCAAAGTTTAATACAAATAAATATTTTATAATAGGGGGTTTCAGAATTAATGGTTTGGCATTCGATTTCAGACAAAATAAGTGACGTATTTGCGTCAAAATATGTGATCCATAAATCCTATTTTTTTAACGTATAAACTTATTTACTTGGCTAATTTTGTTAACATGTTTATTTAATTCACTGAGTCGAAATTTTAAAAATAGAAGTAGCATCCCACTAATTTTCAAAATAAACCAATTCCATTCTGATAATAATAACCTACTTCATTCATACCACCAGGATTTTCCATATAAACTCCCTAATATATATCCGTATTCTTAAATAACTCATACTTTCTCAAAAATATTATACATGTTAGCTGCGATCTGCAAATTTGCAAACCGCGATAAGTTTAATTCATGTAAATTCATAGAATTCTATGTTCGATTTAATTCAAAAATAGCGATAATATATTTAATATAAAATGAAATGATTGTCGCACCCAAATTTTATAAGTAAAATTTTGCTTAATTTTGTTTTCGCTTTTAATTCACCACTATATTAGAAATTATCAATTCACCTATTATTATCACTCATTTTTGTTTTCACTTTTGTATTAATCTTTATCGTAATGAAACTAAATTGCATTGTCGCAATGAATTTTTTTTGCGTTATTTTTGTTCTTATTCTCAATGTTTACTTGACAACTGCTTCGCCTATTGACTCCCCACATATTAAATTAACGAAAAGATTCCAGTAATTATACTAACTTTTGCTTTATAATAATTTGTTGTATTACGTATTCTTAAAATTATTATTAATAATCTTCAAATTATAATTTATCAAAATACAACCATGCATTCTTATATCTAATGATATATTTCTGTTAAATTATTAGGTGGTAAGTATAAACTTAATTATAATTATTTTTAAGTTATTATTTATCAATTTATGCATCTTTGTTTCTAATAATATATATTTTAATAAATACTCTTGTTAAATTATTAGCACGTAAGCATAAGCTTAATTATGATGATTTTAAAATTATTATTTAATAATTTATTTTTATTGATATATAAATAAATACTTGGTAAATTATTAGCCCGTAAGTTAAGCTTAATTATAATTATTTTAAAAATAGCTATTTAATAATGTCTGCATATTTATTTCTAATAATAATCAATACTTTATTAAATTATTAGCTCGTAAGTATAAGCTTAATTATATTTACTTTTAAAATTATTATTTGATAATTTAATTTATGCGTCTTTATTTTTAATAATATATATTTTAATAAATGCTTTTGTTAAATTATTAGCCTGTAAGTATAAGCTTGGTTATAATGATTTTAAAATTATTATTTGAAGTTTATGTACCTTTATTTCATATATATTTAAAATAAATGCTCTTGTTAAATTATTAGCGGGTAAGTATAAGCTTAATTATAATTATTTTTAAATTTATTATTTGGTAATCTGTGTCTTTATTTCTAATTATATATATTTTTAATAAATGCTTTTCTTATATTATTAGTTGGTAAGCTAAATTATAATTTTTTAATTTATTATTTGATAATTTATATATTTTTGTTTCTAATAATATATATTTTACTAAATACTTTGTTAAATTATTAGTGAGTAAGTATAGTCTTAATTATAATTATTTTTGAAATAGCTATTTAATGATTTATGCATCATTATTTCTAAAATAATATATATTTTTAATAAATGCTTTTGTTAAATTATTAGGTGGTAAATATAAACTCAAAAATTATATTATTTTTAATATTATTATGTTTGGTGATATGTATTTTAATAAATGCGTTGTAAATTATTAGGTGGTAAGTATAAGCTTAATTATAATTATTTTTAAATTTTTATATTTATTTTAGTAATATATGTTTTAATATATGTTTTAATAAATGTTTTTGTTAAATTATTAGCTCGTGAGTATAAGCTAATTATAATTATTTGTATGATAATTTATGCGTCTTTATTTTTTATAATATATATTTTAATAAATACTCTTGTTAAATTATTAGCTCGTAAGTACAAACTTAATTATAATTATTTTTAAATTTATTATTTGTTAATTTATTTTTAGTAATATATATTTTAATAAATTCTCTTGTTAAATTATTAGTGGATAAGTAGAAGTTTAATTATAGTTATTATTTAACAATTTATACATCTTTATTTCTAATGCTATATATTTCAAATAAATGTTTTTGTTAAATTATTAGATAGTAAGTATAAGCTTGATTATAATTATTTTTAAAATAGCTATTTAATGATTTATTAATAAATGTTTTGTTAAATTATTAGTGCGTAAGTGCAAGCTTAATTATAATTGTTTTTTAAATTTATTATTTAATAATTTATATATTATTTCTGATATATTTTTAATAAATACTTTTGTTAAATTATTAGATGGTAAATATAACTTAATTATATTTTTTAAATTTTTATTTAATAATTTATATCTTTATTTCTAATAATATAAAATTTAATTAAATTTTTAGTTGGTAAATATAAACTTAATTTTAATAATTTTAAATTATTATTGGATAGTTTATTTTTAGTAATATATCTTAAATAAATACGTTTGTAAAAATTATTAGCAAGTAAGTATAACTTTAATTATAATTATTTTTAAAATTGTTACTTGATAATTTATGTATTTTTATTCTAATAATATTAATTTTAATAAATATTTTTGCTAAATTGTTAGTTGGTATGTATAAGCCTAATTATAATTATTTTAAAATAGTTATTTAAAATTTATTTAATAATTTATGCATCTTTATTTTTAATAATATTTATTAAAAATTTATTTAATAATTTATGCATCTTTATTTTTAATCATATTTATTTTAATAAATTTTTTGTTAAATTATCAGCCCGTAAGTAAAAGCTTAATTTTAAAATTAATTATTTGTAAATTTTATTTTTAGTAATACATATTTTAATAAATATTTTTATTAAATTATTAGCGAGTAAGTATAAGCTTAATTTTAAAATAGTTATTTAATAATTTTTGCATCTTTATTTCTAAAATATATGTTAATAAATGCTTTTGTAATTATTAGATGGTAAATATAAGCTTAATTGTAATTGTTTTTAAATTATTATTTAATAATTTATATATCTTTATTTCTAATAATATATTTTAATAAATGCTTTTGCTAAATTATTAGCGCGTAAGTAGAAGCTTAATTATAATTATTTTTAAGTTATTGTTAATCAATTTATGCCTCTTATTTCTATTAATAAATATTTTAATAAATGCTCTTGTTAAATTATTAGTAAGTAAGTATAAGCTTAATTATAATAATTTTAAAATTATTATTTAATAATTTATTTTATTGATATATATTTTAATAAAATACCTTTGTTAAATTATTAGCCCGTAAGTTAAGCTTAGCTATTGAATAATTTCTAAATATTTATTTCTAATAATAAAAAATGCTTCCGTTAAATTATTAGCTCGTAAGTGTAAGCTTAATTATATTTACTTTTAAAATTATTATTTGATAATTTATGCGTCTTTATATATATTTTAATAAATGCTTTTGTTAAATTATTAGCAAGTAAGTTAAGCTTAATTATAATTATTTTTAAAATTATTTAATAATTTATACATTTTGGTTTTTAATAATATATATCTTAATAAATGCTCCTGCTAACTTATTAGAGGGTAAGTTGAAGCTTAACTATAATTATTTTTAAGTTATTGTTTAACAATTTATACATCTTTATTTCTAATAATATATATTTTAACAAATGCTTTTATTAAATTATTAGCGGGTAAGTAAAAGCTTAATTATAATTATTTTAAATTTGAGAGTCATCATTCATCGCCAGTGCGATTCATCGCTGCTCCTTTGATCGACCAATCAGGATGCAGGATCTAGGTGTAACGTGAAAATCGAAGCGATTGTGATTTTTTTTAAAGAAATCGCTTCTAACTTAAAATTTTGCCTATAAAACTGCCTTTTTTATTCTAATGAAAAAAATTCCTTACAAAATTTTGGGTTAGAAAAGGTTCTTTAGTTATTATCCTGACCAACCTAATTCTAACCAATCGCTATGGATTAACGTGAAATCAAAACAAACCAAATGATTGGTTAATCAGGGTAGCGATGCGTGCACTGGCGATGAATGATAATTGTCTTTAAATTTATTATTTGATAATTTATTTTTAGTAATATGTATTTTAATAAATGTTTTGTTAAATTATTAGCACGTAAGTATAAACTTAATAATAATTATTTTAAATTTATTATTTGATAATTTATTTTTAGTAACATTTTAATAAATGCTTTGTTGAATTATTAGTCCGTAAGTATAAGCTAATTATAATTGTTTTTAAAATTGTTATTTAATAATTTATACATTTTTATTTCTAATAATATATAATTTAATAAATATTTTTATTAAATTATTAGCGGGTAAGTAGAAGCTTAATTCTAATTATTTTTTAGTTATTATTTAACAATTTATACATCTTTACTTCTAATAATATATATTTTAATAAATGCTTTTGCTAAATTATTAGCGCGTAAGTATAAGTTTAATTAGAATTATTTTTAAAATTATTGTTTGTAAACGTATTTTTAGTAATACATACTTTAATAAATATTTTTATTAAATTATTAGCGAGTAAGTATAAGCTTAATTATAATTATTTTAAAATTGCTATTTAATAATTTATGCATCTTTATTTCTAATAATATATATTTTAATAATACTTTTGTTAAATGTTTAGTTTGTAAGTATAAGCCTAATTATAATTATTTTTAAATAGCTATTTAATAATTTTTGCATCTTTATCTCTAATAATAATAAATACTTTTGTTAAATTATTAGCGCGTAAGTGCAAGCTTAATTATAATTGTTTTTTAAATTTATTATTTAATAATTTATATATTATTTCTAATAAAATATTTTAATAAATACTTTTGTTAAATTATTAGTTGGTAAGTATAAGCTTAATTATAATTATTTTAAAATTATTATAATTATAAAATTATTTCTACTATATATTTAATAAATAATTTGCTAAATTATTAGTTGGTAAGTATTCACTTAATTGTATTTATTTCTAAAATAATTATTTTATAATTTATTTTTAATATATATTTTAATAAATATTTTTACTAAATTATAATAATTTATTTTTAATATATATTTTAATAAATATTTTTACTAAATTATAATAATTTATTTTTAATATATATTTTAATAAATATTTTTACTAAATTATTAGCCCGTAAGTACAAGCTTAATTATAATATTTTTAAAATAGCTATTTAATAATTTATATATCTATATTTTTAATAATATATATTGGATAGAAATGATCAGTGCCCCATACACATAGTGCCCCACCCCCATTATAAAAATATTATAAAATTGCTAATATCTCAAAATTTTGACTAGGTAACTCTGTTATATAATATAAGCAAAAATGTTCTTCTCACATTTTTACTTTATTCTAATCTTAAACCTAACTTTAATTTTAACTTTAGCCTAATTTACTTTGCAGAAATTTAGTTTTTTGCTAAATATATTTATAATATAGTTATTATATTTTCACTAGATAATTACAATATTATTAAAATTAATATATAATAAATATATAGTAAATATATATTAGAAATCTTTTAATTATATTGTAAAAATATTTTTTATTTTATTAAGTTTCTTACAACTAAATTGTTATAATATAATTAAAATATAGTAGTTCAGTACTTGCTTTAAAAAGCTATATGTATAATAAAATTTCATAAGAAATTTTTTTGTTAGTACACAAACGCACTTTCATACGCTATATTTTAATCTACATGCATTTGTTGTTATTTTTGCTTTTTTTGACTTCTTTTATATTACATAATCTTAAATCTGTTTGGCAGCGAAATTAATTAAAAATATTGTTCTCAAATGAACTGCGTCGTTATAAAAATTTCTATTCTAATAAAATACATCAAATGGCAAAAATCCATTAAACGCGTAAGACATTTTCAATTTAACAGTGATTTATTAATATTTAATTCGGTAACTACAATTTAAAATTGGAAAACTAAATATTCAAATTTAATGATCAAATTATAGCACAAATTTCAAAATTCCTCATAACGAACCTCACTATAATTTTGCCATTACACAATTACAGTATACCGAGACTTTATATTCAATATAATTGCGCTATATGAGTGTCTCATTAATATTTTAAATATATTCCACCTCTAATTAATGCATCTTTAGTATCAAATATTTTACATTACTAAGTGCAATTACTTCATCCTTACTACTCGACGTACTTTCACTCTAATTATCCGAACATTGTGAGCAATATTGTAAGAAAGCCTCTTTGATGTTTATTTTTTATGAAAGCACAATTAAAGATTACGATTAGAGAAGTATAGATTTAGGAAAGCTGCATTTAAGGTACTTCAATAGTAGTTTATTTTATAGTTTTGTTTATGAATATACTTTAAATTTTAATATAAAATTAGACCGTCAGCGAAGCGACGGGTTACATATTGATTTTTTGCATACCATCCGATTAGGTTGCAGAAAATACAGAACCTTTACTAGTTTTTAATATTGCTTAATATATCAAATGTAATCCTACATCCGGTTTTCACATGGTAACACTCAAATAATTGTAGTTTGAATATAACCATGCTTACTAGAGACAAAAATAAAATTAAATGAAAGATGTATAGTGTTATAATTAATCAATAAAAAAAATTATACATAAATAAATAAGAAATATATTCAAAAGATGAGAACATCGGTTTCTATAAATCTATGCCATAAATTTATGTGGGAAATTGATCTTCCAATAATATAAAAATTATAGCTATTTGCAAAATGTATAAGCTAACCTAGATGATGTTTCTTAATTTTCTAATTTCTGATATTTTACATGATTATCACATTCAGATTCCAGAATTTTCTAATTCAGACCTCAAACTACTACTAAGTTATAACTAGAAATGGGCAAGTTTAACAAAATTTAATAAGTTATTAGGCAGAGATGATAATTAAAAGTAGGTTAAACTATTAGCTTTACCAAATAATAAAATTATTGGGCAGTTAAATTCTAACAGGCTGCCGAATAAACTTAATACCTAATATATGAAACATTGTAAGCTTTTTGCTTAACACCGCATATGAAAACTTCTCATATGGATAAATCTAATTAATTAATCTACATAAAATACATCGCACGATATACAAAGTGTGGATTTAATTTTAATCAAGACTTCTGAAATTTATGACTTTGCCACGGGCTCGACCTTATTTAAAGTTTTTTATTTGCATCTTTTGCATATCGATATGATATTGACTCAATTCTGGTAATGCTAAGCCTCCAAAAACTTATAAATACAACATGAGTTAACAAATAAATTTTGGGGGCAGTACCAGAACTAACTCCAATATGTGTGAATGTATGTACATACATACGTAATGTACATATATGATCGTATAAAAAATGTTTGAGTGGAAAATACCAAACGAAAAGCACCGAATAAACACAACCCAATATTTTAATAGCGTTAAAATAAAAAAAAAAGATCCATTGTGACGAAAAATAACATCACGTTTGTAAATAAGCTTTTTGTAACCTTATAGTTTAGCATAGTTATAGGTTACTTTAATTAGACTTTTATATTACTATACTACATTTGCGTTAATAGTATATAGTCTATTTGAGTCTAATAGCATGTATATAAGTAGGATCATTCTTTGTAAATAGAAGTAGGGTTTTAGGAAGTACTTCTTTGGTTTAGTTGGAACAAGGGATATTTTAGAGGACTAAAGTGTACCGGGTACACTTATTAAGAAGATACTTGTTTCGCTCATATTTCTTTGTCTTGTGTGTGATAATAAATAGTTGGTTTCCTTGTTTAATGCTTACGACCAGAGTTGAATTGGCAGTACAGTTAGAAAGTCTCTCCCTTGTCGTAACACCATACGAACGTATGATATGCTTAATTATAAAGATATTAAATTTAGAATTTATTTATTATTTGCGACAAAGTAATTTTCAGTATCAAACAGAAAAATAAGCTTTTAATATGATGTTATGAAGAATTATAACAATTTGTTTTAATAAATATGGCTTTATTAAATAATTTTGTCAAAATATCCGCAAGTCAGCAAGATAGCAAACGTACATATAAATTCACTTAACATCTATACTTTTTACCAGATAATTAGATACATTAAAGGATTTCAAAGTTAACGTGCGGGATCTAATTTTGACAGAAATGATCGATGTATCAACTTCATTTTATTTTCCGATAAATTTGAAATAATAATTTTTGTTGTTGAAAAGCTTATTTATTCCGCTAACTGAGGGTCCCTAAATACTCCCATTTCATTTTCTGATTTTAAAATTTTGAGATGCAAATGGGTGAGTACACAGCAAAACCATGCTTAGAGTATATAGATTATATATACACTAAGCATGGTTTTGCTGTGTATTCACCCAAATAAGATTATTCGAACTCCCATTTATTTTTAAAATGCGCTACTTTTTTTAACAGTGAAACCCTATTACGTCTTCAATCATCAACATTTCAATCAATAATACGAATGGACGAATTGTGAGAGATTTTGCTCAAGTAACATTCTTGCTGTTATTTGCTAATAATAGATCCATTTCAATATTTGAGCAGCTTTTATCATTTCTAAGATGTTTATAAAATGTTATTGAAAATTTTGCAAGATTCGATAATGATGATTCTAAATAAAAGCATCAAATGTTTATATGGAATGTTTGTATTAGTAGTTTATTAATAGTTATAAAGTTTTGATAAACTAGTTAAACTAGTACACAAAAAATAAAAAAAAAAAGAATTTAGACATAAAGATTGTTCTTGAAATCGAATATACCAAACAATTTCTGGCATTTAAAATTTTTTCTCCGACATAATAAATTAGGTGTTTCGTACTTTATTTCAATGGCATGCACGTTTAATCAATTAAAAAATCCTTTCGATAATTAAAATTTAGTTCTCGAAATTTTTGACTCATCGATTTAGAAGTTTGAGACTAATTAGCAATGTTTATGACCTTGAATAATTCCATTCAAAACTAGTCTTTATGTAAAGAGTTTTATTTAATTTTATATATTAAACACAAACGTTCGTTTGCTCAACTGGCAAATCAATTATTGATAAGGCTTAGATCAATATTCTTTCTATATACATAATTTAAAACCTTTTACATCCACAAATCAGGTCCAATATATATGATATGTAAGTACGTACGTACGCACAAAGTGAACCATCATAAATGTGGCAGAGAAAATTGAGTTACAAATAAATGATAATCATCTTCATTTGAATTGATTATAAACACTACTAATGATGATAATTGATTGATGTTATGGAACATAATCGATCATAATCGGTTAACGTTAACAACTTGCAACCGAATATAATTTGGTATCAAAAATTTCCGATGGATAGATAACAGTATACATTGAAATATAATGTAAATGCTATAAAAAGTTAGAATAAATTGATATAATGATTAAATAATGCAGAACGTTATGGTGGCAACTTGTAAAACTGTGCGCATTAACTAGTTGTCCGGACATACGTGTG
>CAJVQC010001159.1:0-10727 GCA_910592285.1 Racocetra persica
AATAATTTTTAAAATTGTATTAAGTTTTTCTGCATTTTTATTGGATAATTAGATTACACTGCAGCTAAAAAATTGGCGCCTATATAAAAAATATGTTGGCTTTAGATGAAATTTACTGTATAATCTTCTACTGTATCATTTCAAATATCTTTATATTTATTAAAATTTCTAAATTCTTCTTATTTTTTTTTTTATTGTTCTGTATTAGAAAAGGTAAATTTTCTTATCCAAGTTATTAGATTAAACTCTCTTCTATAATTTTTCTTTGAAGTGCTTGTTGCTCTTTTTTTTTTTCTTCTAAGATTAACTATCTAGTCTTTATAAAGCTTTAGTTTTTCCAAATAATTTTCTATTGATTTATCTAATATTTTTGCAGTTTTGTTTGTTTTCTAGAATTTTCTTTTTCTTTAGTACTTGACTTTCTAAATACTGTTCTTTTATTTATATCTATCACATAATTCATAATTAGATTATTTTGTTTACTTCTAAACATATGTTTTATTTTGTATAATAACAGCAGATTTGCAATATAGGGTCAAGTACAATTTTTTAAAAATTGTTTGTAAAGAACAAATTTTCATTATTTCTTTGCTGTTTTTTTTTTTTTTATCTAAAGCTTTAACTTTTTAACTTTTATTTTCTAAAAGACTAGATATTATTTTGTATATATTTTTTTTTTACTTAGTATTACAGACTATATTTTCTTTAGCAAAATATGTATTTTGTTAATTTTTTGTTTAAGATAAATTTGTATCTAGAAGATTAGCAGAAAGAGTTAATAGTATATATTGAAAAAAAAGAAATATTACTTAAAATAGTAGAAAGAATTTTAGTAAAATTATTTAAAAATCAAGAAGAATATATCAGAATACAAAAAAGTTTTTTAGAAGAATATTGATATAATAAAAATAACTAAATATATTTAAATTATTAAATACATTTGCTCTAGTATAATATATATATTATATAAGTACTACAAAACAAAAACTTGTAACTGAATATAGTAAATCATAATAATCAGTTACAAATTTTTGCTTTGTAGCACACATATAGTAGAAAACAGAAAATTTTGATATTAGTACATAGAAAACTTTTTTATACTAAGATAACCTTTTTAACTTTCTAATTAGAATTGTTTAGGGTATAATTTTATATATAATTATTACTTTAAAACTAATAAATTTTTTCTTTTAACAAAGTTATATTTTTAAATTATACAAAAATTACAAAATTTTAATTTAGTTTTGAAAATATTTTATTCCTTTTTTATGATGTATTTATTTGTAAAATTTAATTTAAAGTTAATATATAAGAAAAAAAATATTATAGTATCAAAATTTATAAGTAATTTTTTTTTTGATATTAAAATGATCTCTTGGTCACGTTCCTTTTATTTAATTATAATTATAATTTTTACAGTATGATTTTTATACTGTATATATCTTTGGAGAATACAACTAGTCACATATACAACTTTTGGTTATCTATTTAAGTAATCTGCTTATTACTAAGTTCTATACTAAATGTTATATTTATAACCCAACTAAGGGGTTATCTATTTAAACCCTCTGTACCTATGTGATTACTCTATTAACCAAGCGAGAATACTATATACCCCCTTATTTTATAAGTAATTCTATATGTTTTTGCTATAATTTTATATATAAAAAATTTAGATGTAACAAATCAGTTAACTGTTATGTTATATACCAAAAAATGATTTATCAAAATTATTATTGATAAATTTTTTAGATTAATGCAAGCCATGAGCTAAGCTGAGCCAAGCCATTTGCATTACTAAATCTATAGCATATCAGAAATGTATACCAGGTTTGTGACACAACTGTAACACATATTGCAAATCAGATTTTAAAATCAGATGTAATATAATATAATTAGAAAAATTCAAAATAAACATACATTTAGTCAAAAATCGCATATTTTTCAAAAATCTGCATAAGAAACCAGCTTTAGTACTCTAACAAAAACTTTTCCTTAAACGATTTTACTACTAACCTTAACATTAACGAACTTTAAAGGTTTTTTGTTGCGCCACAAACCTGGCACACAGGTTTTGTCAATCATTGTGGCGCAGATATCGCTTATTTCTCAAAAATCACCTTTAGTGCTCTAACAAAAAGTTTTCCTTGAGCGATTTTACTATATAATTGCCTAATATCTAACCTTAGTCCAAACACTAACCCCAACTACAATGACTTTAAAAATATACGTGCCATTAAAATCATCCTTAGAACAAATAATTTAAAAAAGCCTGTGCGGGGAAAAGGTTGGTAATTAAGGCCTTTTAAGTTTTTTATAATAATTTAACTTTTTTTGTTTGCTATATTATTTCTAATCGCCGCTGTTAAATTAATAACTTAAACCCAAGATAACGTGAGTTATATAAAAAAATCATAACTGAAAGCAGTGCCCGGATTGTTAAAAAAAAAAAAGCTGGGGAAATGTCCAGGTCGTATAAAAACTAATGAGGAAGGTTCGCAGTAGTACAACAAAAAAAAAAAACGGTTTCCGTTTTCTAGTTTATGTTAATAATTTTCCGTCCCTGCATTGTTACACAAATTGAGTAGTACAATTATGACTCACTCATTAGTTGGTTATTTTATGTAACACCAAAAGCTTATTTGCACTGCAGTGTTACAAAGTACCAAAAAAATTTTTTTTTTTATAAAAAAAAAAATTTTGACTCACCGTTAATATTTAAATAAGAAAATTATCCCCTCAACAACCCAAATTAATTTTTAAATTCGATTCGCATTCTGATAAAGTAAAAATAGTAAAAATGAACCAAACTCGCGTTTTTTCCACGTATCTACGGAGTACGACTTCAACTTGTTCAGGAACATGTACGAAAATATATAATGTAAGAAATACAGCATTCGCGTTTGCTGCATCAAATGGTTACCAACGACGGTGGAAGGCTACAGCTATAAGGTAAAAAATATTTTAGATAATTAGAATTCTCATTTTGAATCAAGAATTTTATTTATTTGTTATCAATGAATTCTAATATACATTCATTTGTTGAAATTAAAGTCCTTCACACCACCCCCAGCCTCAAACGACTTATCTTCCACCCCCACAACCGCGTAAAACACAAATTCCATTACCTCCTAAGCCCACGCCTTCTCCCACAACTCCAGCCTATGATAATTCATTTGTAGGTTTAACTGGTGGCCAAATTTTCCATGAGATGATGTTGCGTCATGGAGTAAAACAAGTATTCGGATATCCTGGAGGCGCAATTCTTCCAGTGTTTGATGCTATTTATAATTCAAAACACTTTAATTTCGTTTTGCCGAGACATGAACAGGGTGCTGGCCACATGGCGGAAGGCTACGCGAGAGCCAGTGGTAAGCCTGGCATTGTTCTTGTTACTTCTGGACCTGGTGCAACGAATGCCATAACACCCATGCAAGACGCTCTATCAGATGGTACGCCTCTAATTGTGTTTTGTGGTCAAGTACCTACTAGCGCCATTGGAACTGACGCGTTTCAGGAAGCTGATGTTGTTGGTATCAGTCGTGCATGTACAAAGGTATTGTATATGTATACGTTATTTTTGATGGTTTAAAAATTATCGGAAACTTATTTTATTCATATTCCATTTAATTAGTGGAATGTAATGGTAAAAGATGTTGCGGATCTACCGCGTCGTATCACGGAGGCTTTCGAAATCGCCACCACCGGTCGTCCGGGTCCGGTACTTGTAGATCTTCCCAAAGATGTTACTGCTTCAGTGCTTAAAAAGCCTATTCCAACTCAATATACACTTCCGTTTCGAGCATTTAATGAATCTCCTGCCTTAGCCTCTTCTGTAACAAATCATCATGTTATTCTTCAAGCTGCTGAATTAATCAACAATTCTAAACGACCTGTTATATATGCGGGTCAAGGTGTTCTTGCAACATCAGAAGGACCAATGCGCATGAGGGAATTGGCTGCTCGTGGTAATATTCCAGTGACTACTACTTTACAAGGCCTTGGCGGGTTTGATGAATTGGATCCTCTCAGCTTACATATGTTAGGTATGCATGGTTCAGCTTATGCTAATTTGGCAATGCAAAATGCGGACGTTATTATTGGTCTGGGATCAAGATTTGACGATCGTGTAACTGGTCACTTGGCTCGTATGTATATTCAATACTGGATATTGTTTTTATTAATTAGATAAGAAAATTAATTTAAAATGAATTTAATAGAATTTGCACCAGAAGCTAAACTAGCAGCAAAAGAGGGTAGAGGTGGTATCATTCATTTTGAAATAAGCCCTAAAAATATTAATAAGGTTGTTCAAGCTACTGCAGCAATTGAGGGTGACGTATCAGACAATCTTGGCAGAATTTTACCATTAATCAAAAAGGCAGAACGAAAAGAATGGTTTGGACTCATTGATCAATGGAAAAAGAAGTATCCTTGGACATATGCCAAACCAAAATCAGACGCGCCTTTGAAACCGCAACAATTTATTGAAGAGTTGGATCGACAGACACAAGATTATAAGGAAAAGGTTCTTATGACCACGGGCGTTGGACAACATCAAATGTGGGCAGCACAATTCTTTAGGTGGAGACATCCAAGAACTATGATTACTTCAGGTGGTTTAGGAACTATGGGTTATGGCCTTCCTGCAGCTATTGGTGCCAAAGTTGCTTGTCCTGATAAGATTGTTATAGACATTGATGGTGATGCAAGTTTTTGCATGACCGGAATGGAATTGGCAACCGCAGTTCAATATAATATTGGGGTTAAAGTATTGATTCTTAATAATGATTTTCAAGGAATGGTCAAACAATGGCAAGACTTATTTTATGAAGAGAGATACAGTCAAACTGAGATGGTAAATCCGGATTTTGTGAAATTAGCAGAGGTTTGCAAATTTTTACCATTTAAATATTTGTTTTCATCACGTGATAAATATATTCCTAATCTCCTAATCTATTATATTTTTCATAGTCAATGGGTGCTAAAGCTCTTAGAATTCGTACTGAAGAAGAACTACCTAATAAAATAGCAGAGTTTTTAGAATATGATGGACCCATTGTATGTGACGCAATAATAGAGAAACACGAACATGTTTATCCTATGGTACCAGCTGGAAAAGGATTGGGTGATTTCATTGTACATCCAGATTTAAGGAATTAAGGCACGAATAATGAAAATATATTTAGTTAATAAATAGAAAAAAAAAGTATGATTTATTATATTTTATATTAGTAGTAATTCCTAACAATAACTTGTAAAGCTGAATATATTAAGTGTAATTGTAAAATAAAGGCTCGTCCTACAATATTGTTAATTGTCTATGTCACGTGAATACGACTTAAAATCGTGATCATGAACTTTCATTGGTCCGATAATTTTGATACGCGTCAAATTTCGTTTTCAAAAAAAAAAAAAAAATGCGATTATTTGCTTTTTCATCCCGTCGCACGATTTTATTATTTCACGATTCATTTGGTATCGCAGCTAATTGCAGAATATCATCCAGAATATCATCACAAATTAGACTAGGAAATCGAATCCTTTTGTTTTCTACACAAGCAATTACGAAAAATGATACAATTACAAAAGACGTCACAACCGACAATGTTAAAGATGACATGAAATTGGTGTTCGAAAGTTCTAACTTCAGACTGGTCAGACTTTTAAAGGTTATTTCGGTATCATTTCTTGGGGTCTGTACTTCTTAACCCTTTTTACGAGCAATCCCGAATATATACTAGGTAGTAACGATCTATTTAATAAATAGGTTGCATGTACCGTTGCACCGATCTCTTTCTTTTACGTGGATGATCCTGCTTGTAAGATAAATTATTTTTCAGTTCTGACTAAAGTCTAATAACATCATAATTCTAAAATTTGATGATTGAAAAAAACAGTCAAGTCATTTGGTATTACTAAGGAACTCATGGCAGCCGGTAAGCTTCTACTTAAGTTCTTTTTTTTTAAAAAAAAAAAAATCGATTACATAATTTGGCTTTTTTTTTTCTCCTTAAAAAAAGCATTCATAGCAAGCGCAACGTCAACATTCGTGATTCACCATTTTTTCTCTCGATATGTCACGAAAATTTATCTTCACCAACCTAAAACACATCCTACATTATTTACACCAACTACAATTAATCCCTATACAAAAATGACAATAGAAACTAGGTCTTTATTCGCATTACCTAAACTTACAACTGTAGAATTACGACATTTAAATCCAATGAATCAAAGTTCTATTACATGGAGTGTAAAAAAAAAGTATTTGAATTTTTGTAAGAAAAAAGGGATTAAGCCTCCTGTACAAAAAAAATTTTGGATTGATTATGAAAGTTCCAAGAATGATAAGAATGATGTGGAAATCGTTAAAAAAATTGTTAATGTTATTAATGAAAGTAGTAGGATAGATATGATTTAAAAATGTCAGGTGATTTAATTAATAATAAAAAGATAATGCAAGTAATACAGATAATGATAGATAAAATTCTCGAGTGAAAATCAATGTAACATAAATTTCGAAATTACCATCTTTATTTAGTTTTAATAATTCTGAGATGCCAATCTGTGTAGAATGTGGAGTGCCTGTAGCAAACTTATATACAGAGTATAGTACAGGAATTATAAGACTTACTCATTGTGTAAGTTTTTTTTTGCTAGTTCTCAACACCTTGCGCATATCGCGTACTTTTAATATAATTTTCCCTTCGTTTTATACACTTTTTACTGTTTTGCCGTGAATCTCTTACTGGCTTACATGCTTAACTTTATTTATGAATCTTTAGGAAAAGTGCAATAAATTTGCAGACAAATATGTGGAGCATGATTTTGTAATAATTTTTATCGATATGTTATTACATAAACCACAAGTATATCGTCATTTGTTATTCAATAGATTAGAATACAGAGATCATGGAATTGATGTAAGTTTAGATTGATAATTTTTATTATGAATTGAAAGATAACTTTTTTTTTGTCATAAGCCAAATGTGCTCAAACTTGGAATATTACTAATACTTTTTGATGTGTGTATCCTTTTATCCACAATTAACAGTCAAAAAAATACAAAAAATTTTTTTAAACCTCGAAATAAAAATAGACATCGCTTATTCTGGTCATTTATATATTAAACCTTAACTTCCGATTTTCTACAAATTAAAAAAAAGACATCAAATGGTTTCGATTAGAAAAATATTATACAGTTTCAAACATTCCGTTTATTGAGCAACCATTATTTCTTCAGTATCTGTATATCCTGTTTTTATGCATAATAGGTATTTAAAAAAAAAAAAACAATTATGAAAGTTGTATAGATCAGTTTCCTAATTCAGTTCCTTTGGTTTATCTAGAATTTATCGTTTTACAATTTGGTATAAGATTGGCAGTATTTCTTTACATCAGTGATAAATATGCTATAGTCAAGTAAGTTTAAAATTTTTTAAATTTTTAACATTTCATATAACTAGATCAAAACCTAATTGCTAACAGTTAAAGTTTTCTTTAATAAAGATACAATTATATCACGATGGCACTAATAATATCCAGTTTTGGGAAAATATTAATAATTTCAATGGTAATTTGGGATTATAATCAATTGGAGTTCTCATGGCTGATCAATGTCGTAGTTTTGACATCAAACATTGAGGCGCTCGCAGGTACCTTAAGAGAGCATTCCTTACTTTATCCATATCATTATCACCTGATTATTGTTTTTTTTAAAAAAAATAGTGTTTCTGGACATAGATTATTTCAAATCATTCGGAATAATGGCGTTCGGATTAGTTATGAAAGTATTGGCACAAATGTTTTTCATAGAGGTGACAAACAGCCCTTTGTTAATGACTTTGTTGAGTATTTAGTGTTATGAACGTAATTTGTAGTAGTGTTAAAGTTGATTCTTGTAATACAGCTATCAAAGTTTAAATCTGAAAGAATACCGTCGTAAACAGGAAAATGAGACCGTTTCACAAAAACTATAACGTATAAAAACTTTTATAATTTACGACAATAGTGAATTCAATCGTTTTTTTTTTAGTACTAATCAGAATTCATTGCCTGGAGTGAATGGACTACTCCATATGACAGCGAAAAATTATATCGTAGACATAGGTTGGTAAAATATGATTAATTACAATAATGATAGAAAATTTGGCAATTTTTCAAAGGAATTGATGTTTATACCCCATAAATTAAATTTTTTTTTTTTTTTTTAATAGACTTAAGCAAAATATCTCGATATTTACCAAATCAAATTCAATGAACTTTTTTTTTATTTAAATTTTATAGATTCATAGAATTCGAATAGAAAAAAAAAAATCGTTAACTTTGGGCTGGTGGTTATCGAGATATTTTCAAAGTTTTAAAAAAGCTTAACTTCTAGGTTACGTCAAAATTTTTCTCAAACTTTGAAAATATCTTGACAACCACCAGGCCAAATTCAATGAATTTTTTTTTTTTTTTATTGATTTCTACGAATCTGTAGAATTCAAGAAAAAAAAAAAAAAAACTATTTCATCAAATTTGTTGTCGAGATATTTTTGCTCAAAGTTAAAAAAAAAACCAAAAACTCAAAACGACTATCAAAATAAAAATTGCACCAAATTTTTCTCAAACATTGAGTAAAGATATCTCGACAGCGCTATGCCAAATTCAATAGATTTTTTTTTATTTTTTTATTTAGATTCTACAGATTTGTAGAGTTCAAATAAAAACAAGTTTACTGAATTTGGCCTGGTGGTTGTCGAAACATCTTTGCTAAAGGTTTAAAAACATTTTAATTTACGAGGGGAGTATGAATATCCAATTTGGGGGTATTAATGTCAATTCCCCTTTTCAAAAGGGGACATATAAATTTTTAAATATATAATATATAATAATGATGAATCTTAAAGCGTTGAAGTTATGTCATTTTTTAGTATTAATGAATTTTTAAAAAAAGCGATTGCTTATCACTATCATTATCATTACACATTATACAATATCGCGATATATCCAGTCATAACTTGGTCCTGTTAGCTCTGCTTCAAAACCATGATCATAAGGAAATATATCAATGTATAAATACAGGCACTTTACTAAATTAGGTTTTTAATTAAAAAAATTTCTTGTTACTATATAAATATTTTTTTTCTATCCATACGTATAGGTTTACTAACTGGTTATAACCCCTTATTATTGCTCCAAATAATCATGTTAATAAAAATGGTCTAACCTTAAATCTAACGCTAATTATAATTTTAACCAGAAGTTTTAAAATTTATACTATCAGATATATATATATATAGTGTTTTACGTATAAAATTATTTTTATTTTAGAACAGGTGTTGTTAAGCATATAGTAATAGACTTATTACTGTTTTTAAAATATTTTTAAATAAATATTGTGAATGCTTGATTTAAATACTGTGAATACTTTTTTTTTTTTTTTTTTGAATATTTTAAATACTGTATAGCTATTATACGTACGTATATACGTACGAATAAAGTATGAAGTCTCAAATAATAACTGATAATAATAATAAAGTATTAACAGTATTTAGTCGAGCATTCACAGTATTTAGTCAAGAATTCCTAGTATTTAATCAAGCATTCACAATATTTAAGCATTCGCTGCATTTAATCAAAATTTTAATTTTTTTTAATTCAAGTGTTTCGAAAACAGCTACTTATAATACTTATAATAAATATTTCGAAAATATTTATTTAAACCAAAGAAAACCTAATTTTATTTAAAAATGTTAGCATCTTTAGCTAATATACAGTACAACTTAAAATTTTTTAAGCTATATAGCCAATTAAAAACAATAAATATACACAACTTGCATTTTAAAACGAAAATATATACTGTATTAACCAGTGATTATTTTTCACTACGGTGATTTATGATATATATGTCGTAGGTGGGAACTTTTGTTACTATATTAGATAATAGCGATAATGGTTAATTAGAGATACATTATATCGCTATCAGTACGTACGTATGTAGCAATAGTAATAAAATTGTACGTACTTTCAAACCAGAATACGTAGCATCTGGGTAACTTTATTAAAACAAACAGGCTATGAATACTAAAAGAAATATGTTATTTAATAACAAGTTTAATAACTAGATATATGAATATAAAAAAAAGAGTTAGAAATAATGCATTTGCGTCATTGTTGACCAATGGAATTATCAGATCAGATGTAATACTTATTGTTACTGTGTTATAGACTAGAATCCTAACGTTAGAAACCCCGTACATAAGACTTTTTTTTCTCAATCTTGCATATGAAATTACTTTTCGTATTCTGATAGAAAACATTCCTCGGGAAGTTTAGATAATCTGTTCCCACCTTAATATCGATCTTAATTCTAAATTCAATCTAAAAACAATCAAAAAAGGAATTTTGTACGTACGTA
Organism: Racocetra persica; assembly: GCA_910592285.1. Classification (NCBI taxonomy): domain Eukaryota; kingdom Fungi; phylum Glomeromycota; class Glomeromycetes; order Diversisporales; family Gigasporaceae; genus Racocetra; species Racocetra persica. The sequence goes on from CAJVQC010001159.1 coordinate 10,406, forward strand.
CGCACTCCTGATAAAAAAGATGTTTTTCATCATTGGCGTGAAGATTGTATTCGATCCGATATCACAAGTTAACATAAATAAATACAAGTATATCGATATATATTGTAGTTGAATGAAATTCCTTGTTCACTTGCATAACTCAAATCAAGATTCCCGAATAACATACGGACATACGTTACGTACGTACGTACGTACGTACGTACCATGTGGAGGCAAATATGTTACAGAAGAACAATTAAAATATAGTGATGCGCCCGTGCGTGTAACTTATCTTTTCATCTTGTGACATCATTGTGATCAATGATTAACAAAATTCCAAAAT
>CAJVQC010001160.1:0-10716 GCA_910592285.1 Racocetra persica
CACAGACAGAAGGGTATAGTTTCTAGTTGTAGTAGAAATTATACTTACCTGTTGGACACCACTATAAACCTGTAAAGAATCCCTGTAGCTGTGTTATTGTTATAGTACTGCTGTTAAGAAGGCCACGTACTGTAACAATACCTTCAGTTTAGAGAAGATTTTGATATTGCTAAAAATAATCAATGGTATAAGAATACATGGCATAAAGAACCACCAGCAGACTGCGCACAAATTTGAAAAAACAACCTAGCATGCCAAACAATATTAAATGCTAGAGAATTAGGAATCACACTAAAGTTTAGAAGCACAACTCTGACTACAGAAAGCAAAGATTATAGATTAGCAAGAATACTCAAGGAAAACTTTACTGTGCTAGTTGCCAGAACTCTAAGAAAATTGAACTTAATTTCACTTAAGCAACTGCTTACAAGCACAAGAGACTATTTAGAACCTGGCAGCAGCTAAAGATTCTTAGAAATGGCTCCAGTAAAGAAAAAAAGTAAAGTGGTTTCAAGCAATAGAAGAAGAAGTTCTAGAAGATAAAGAAAAAAGAACTATAAAAACAGAATCAAACAGAAGGCCTGAACGTTTGGATAATTCAAACTGTCTTAGATCCTTTAGGAGATGATCGAAGGAAAAAAGACTGGATCCTAGTTCAGAATACAAAAAACAAAGAAAACAAAAATCTAGTCATTAAGCAAATTATCGAAAGGAAAGAGAAGCGAAAGGGGTTTTTAACAGAGTATTGAAATTCAGAAAAAGATCTAAACACACGAGTAGTTAAACTAAAAAATGTAATAGTTGTGAGCTTGATCAAAAAAAGCAAAAAAATTCGTGCAGATCACTAGTAAAAAAGGAATCATCACAAGGAACTATTATGAAGTATATGGACAAACAGAAAAAAAATGCTCTAAAGATCAATCAAAAAGCATTCAAAATAGTTCAATGGCACCCAAGATCAGGAATTTTACGAAATAAAAGAGAAGTTCAAGAAGTTCGCTACTATGATTTGGATATTGAAATCATTAATAAGCAATATATTAGTAAGAAAATGAAAGAGGATCTGATAAAAAAGAATGTAAAAATGAAGAAAAGTCTACCATTGTTTCAAATGATATTTTATATCAATAGATCTCTCAGAGGTGGAAATATATCTACACAAAACAAACCAGCTAGAATGGGAGCCAGCTAGATACAAGTTAAAGAGACCAAAGACCAAAAGATAAATGAGGGCTTTTTCAGAGCAAGAAATTGGCCTTCAACGATGAAAGCAGAACTACTCAGAATTTGGTATGTGCTTCTCTTGGTACCAAGAAAAAGAAAGGTTAAATTTATACAGACAGTGCAGTGGCAATAGTAAGTATAGAAAGGAGAAAGGAAAAGAGAGCAATGCGACAAATTTTTTTAAAAAAAAAATATAGTTTAGTAAATAGTATAGTTGACATAACTAGAATTAAGGAAATTTAGCTAGAATTAGTAAAGGTTAAAGGTTATAGTAATAATAAATAGAATGATTTAGCAGATAATTTAGCAAAAAAATAGACAATAAGGAGGATATAGTAGGAAAATCTTTCTAAGAGTCAAATGTTTCTCTGTATTAGGAAGGTGAAATAGTTGAAAAACCTTCAAGACAATTTATCCAAACAGTTCTTTGTTTCCAAACAAGTTTAGACTAGAGAACAATATCTGCAATACAAAAAGAAGAACCAAATGATATATCCAAAATAAATCACTGGCCGATTCTGTGAAGAAAAATTAGAAGTCAGAATGGAAGTAAATGTATCAGTGCAAAGAAGAACTAATGGCTAGAGATATTGGTCAAGTATTTACATGAAAGATTACCAGTGCTTAAAATCTTGGCCACTAGAAAACCAGATCTATATGAAAACTTTCTTTGTGTAATTTGTAAAGAAAATGAAGAAGAAGATCAAGCCTACCTAACGAAATGTGAGAAGTATGAAGGAAAATGGACTGAATTAGAACAAACCATATCAAATATAGCCTAGGTGGTTCTATCTATAGAAACAAGAAGTCAACTTAGTAAAGTCCAACTTAAAAACACTTTTTGGGGCCCAACAAAAAAAAAAAGAATCAGAACAAGAGCTAGCATTCTCAAGAGTCTAATTCAGTAAAAAGTTTTCAAAAAACTAATTAGCATTATAAAGCTATTGAAAGAAGCATGAAATTACTTGGAAATGGCAGTAAATTTAGCATAAAATTTTTTTACGAGAATATTTGGAAGTGAAGATGCTTAGCTTTCAATGAATAGGAAAAAAAGAAGGTATAGACATGAAAAAGAAGAGAAGATGAAACTCAAAAGCAGAGAGTTTGAGCTCCAATACAAAGCAGTCATATAAGACTACTAGGGAGTTTCTGAGTGATCAAGACCAAACCAAGAGGAAGGTAAAGAAAAAGAAGGAAAAGAAAAAGAGGAGGAAAAAAAACAAAAAAAATATCTTGGTTTGCATCGATAAAAAATTATATTGTAAATAAAATAAAACCATTTTGGTATAGTTTTGCAGGCTAGCTTGATGCAGCCTCTGGTGCGGGCATAAGCTTTATATGGTGAGGCAGACCACTCTTAGACGCCCTAGAGGTAGCCAAGAAATATCAGATCTGTAGCTTAGATAGTTAATATATGTATATATATGCTTTGATCTAATAAAGATATCGGTGAGGCTGCTAATATGTTAAAAAAAAAATTTATATATGCCTACCTATACTTAAGAAGATTCAAAAATTTATAATAAACTCTCTTTAACTTTTTTCTTTCCTCTTTTATAAAAAGAATATAATATAAACTACTAAATTAAATTAATCTAGCTTTAAATATAATATCTTTAAAAATTTTTTATTTATTTTGTTACAATATAAAGTTTTGCATTATAATTTTTATCAGCAAATTTTTAAAAATACAATATTGCAAAAGATTTGCAATTAACGTAAAATATTGAGCAAAAATTTAAAAATTTGCTCTGATCACCAAAACTTATTAAGTAATTGCATATAGTTATACTAATTGGAGTTATTCAAAAAGATATTCTAATCAAATCATCAAAATTGGTTAAATATTTACTGAGATGGCTCAATCAAGTTTTTTAAATATTTTGAATATTATACAATATTGCAAAATATTTGAAATATTTTAAAAACTTTTAATTGAGTTATCTTAGCAAATATTCAACCAATTTTGATAATTTAACTCCATTATAACTAGAATACCTTTTTAAATAACTCCAATTAGTGCAACTATATGCAATTACTTAATAAGTTTTGGTAATTAAGACAAAATTTTAAATTTTTGCACAATATTTTGCATCAATCACAAATCTTTTGCATATTGTGTTTTTAAAATTTTGCTGATGTTATTAACTAACTTAGTTTATAAATTGTGTAGAGCAATTTAAAAAATATATATTGCTGAATTAATATAAATAAATCAAACTTAAATAAAAAACTAACAGTAGATAGTCTGCAATTTTGTTTTAACTAATAATGAATTTTTTTAAATTCTACAAAACTGTAGAATTTGAATAAAAATTTATTGAATTTGATTAATTTATTGTTAAATATTATTTTATATATACTACAAAAGTTTTTTTTTAGTATTAAGATAAGGCCTTGCTCATATCTTGATTAATAGTTTTTAATATCCCTTAAACCATACAGATAAGCAGACAAATTTGCTTGTTTAAATTTTATAAATTCATGTCTGATCTATTTTTTTAAAAATAAAAATATTTTATAATTTTTTTTTTAAATAAAAACTAGGATTATATACTATTTAAAACTTCATTTTATTTGATTAATATTTATAAAAAATTGAGATTGCTTATAAAAGAAAATTTTATAATTTTTTAAAAAAATTTTAATTTTAAAAATTTTTTTCTTTTTTTTAGATTTATTTAATCAAAATTTAAGATTTAACCCCTATTACCTTAATCTAAAGTTGTAAACAATTTAAATTTTATTTTATTTTATTTTTTTAATATTAAGGTGAGATCACACCTCTGGTTTTTATTAACATATAGCTTTTGCAATTACAATTACATATACATATACAGTAACTTTACGAACTCAGAGACTTAGACTAATTTATCTACAACCTAAATCTACTAGAGTGGTCTATGCCCACACATGTATCACCTAGCTTTGTGCTTCTCAACTAAATTTTCTAGTAACTGCATATTCTCCCATATCTCACATGACTAGTCATAACTTCCAAGTTAGTACATCAGGTATTTACTTCTAATGAGCTCTCAAATTGATATACCTGCAAATACAATCTATTGCAAATTTCCTAACAGATCCTATTAGTACAACCATAATTGGTGCAGATAACCTTTCTACAGCCTCGTATCTCAAGCTAGAAACTTGCTGCCTAGTTAGATTTGCTATATGACAGAGTTGGTATTTCATTGCCAGATATACCAATTGGCAAAGATCCTCCTACTTATCTGCCTAGGTACTATTAACCCGTATCTTAAGCCAAGTTCTGCTGCTACCGCTGGTTTGCCACTCCAGGACTTAACGTTCTTTTTCTGGTATAGTGGTATTAACTAATCTATTTGTAATTTCTCATATAGTGTATTACCAGAACCATATTTTGTAGGATCAAGATGAGCCTGAGTTCTACTTTCAGCTATAGGCCTTGCATCATGTTACTAGGAGGCATACCCCAATTTACATTAACTTCCAACTTGGACTCTTATCTATTAGTTGGTATTGCATTATCATTAGTGTATTCTGGCTTCTTTTATCATTGACTTCTATATAGATATGACTAGAGCTCTGACTTGATGCTTTAAGACATACTAAATTAGCTAGCCTGCCTCTATGAAATTACCTTCTTTAGTTAGTTATTTCACAGTACCAGAGGTGCTTCCAATTCAGGTAAGGCCAATTCTTTACCATAGCTCTTTCACATGTTTGCTGCTTCTCTTGATACTCCAGTTTTAGTAGTATTGTATCATCCTTCCAAGCAAGTATCTAGCACCAATCCAAATTAGAACTTATATGCACAATCTGTTAATTATCCTTCCAAGCAAGTACTCTACAAGTTGGGTGTGAGGTGTTGGTACTGCCTAAAGTGGAGGCGAATGGATGTTGGTGTTGTTTCCAGATCACTCTAACCAGAGAACTTACATGTATAATTTTTTACAACCTAGACCTTTTGTGGAAGACATGCATATCAGCACTGCTCCATGATCAGGGCTCTTTCCAAGAATTCCTATTCCAGAACTTGTACTTGTACTTGGATTTTCTACAGGGCTCTATTTCTGAAATAGTGCTTCTGCTATAGGCTTACAGAGGATTAAAAATCTCGGATTTTATGCCTCCAGGTAGATTTGAACCATTGATCTTGTCTGTGTCAGTTTGAAAGCTTAATCAATAAGCTACAGGGCCCAAAACTCTTAAACAATTTAAAATTATACTACTTTTATTATTATAACTTTTATAATTTATTAAGCAAAATTTAGACTTTACTTAGTAGTAACTAAACAATTTCTCTTTAGAAACATATAAAATTTTAAGAAACTTTTTAAAATTTTAATAGTCAAATTAAAAAATAAGTTCTGTTAAAAATGTAATATCTTGATCAAAATTAAAGATAGAATAATAAAATTTAAATATATTATTTATAAAAGAAATATCTTTAATTTTATTTAATAAATAGAAGGGTTAAGCTTAAATAAATTTTAAGAAAACTTAAAAAAACTTTTAAAAAATAATTTAAGCAGGCAAATTTGCTTGCTAGATGGTTTAAGGGATAATAGCTACAACAAGTTGCTAATCTTTAAATATATAAAAAATAAAAGTAAAAACTACATGCAAGAATAAAAGCTTAAACTATTTTATTTGCAATCTAAATCTACTAGAGTGGTTAAAGACTCATCTAGATTGTGATAGATAAAATATAATTAGAAGATATACTATAATTGATCCATAGTATATTAAAAATTTTGGTTTGCAAATAGCCTGCCCTAGTAGTAGATAGGAATTATTGATATGTAATTGATCTGATTAACTATAGCAACATGAATAAGTATAAGCTTTGAGAGTTTATTTTGAGATTCTGTTACTAGATTGTTGCAACTGGAATTGGTTATAAAATAAAGTGATTTTATATTGCTTCTTCCAATTTGAAAAATTACAACAATATGGTTTCTATAATTGTTCATAAATAAGTTCATTGATCTGAAGTAGAATTTTAATGATAATTTGAGATACCAGTTTATATAGAATATTTAACTTTTGAATAGTTTAAACTAGAGATATAGAAATGAGACCTTTGAGTGTAATATTTAAGAAAAATTTATAAGGTCTAAGTTGCATATTATTGAAGGCTATATGATTTTGAATTATATTAATAAGTTTACGAGTTTGGTTACTAGATAAATTTAAAAATAGAATTAATAATAATGTTAAAAAGGGTAGTAGAGTTAGAACAAACTCTTCAGTGTAAAACAAAGTCTAAACTATTACAAGAAAAGCTATTAGAATAATTAAAAGTATAGAGATATCTAGAATAATAAAAATATAAAGTAGATAGTTCATTAAGTAGAGTTTTATTTAAAAGATTTGAGTTAATTAAGTTTAAAGTTGGTGTAATTGTAGGTAGGCTTTTGTTTGTAATTAAAATATAATCAATGAAATTTTAGTCAATTTGTTGAATTAAGAGTAACTATTCAGTATTGCAGTTTTGTAATGACCATAGTACTAGAATATGTGATTTGCAAATATTTTTAATAAAGTATCTTGTAGAAGATTCAACTAGATGTTGTTTCTACTGTATAATATAATAGAGATTGTGAATATTGGTATAAATAAAATCTAGTAGAGATAACAGTATATATTTTTTTGCTAGTAAATCAGCTAAGTAGTTATTATAATAGTCAATAGTATGGGCTTGAACTTTATAAAAGATAATTGGTAGATTATATGATTTAAAAATATTAAGTAATATACCATAGGGCCAAAAACTAAGTTTAAAAGATTTGTTAGAGTTGTAAGAGTTAATAAGGTTCATATATTTGGAGATAACAAATTGTGAATTAGTAAAAATATTAATAATCGAATTATATAGAGTAGTAGAAATTGCAGATAAGATAGAAAAAAGTTTAGTTTTATAAAAGAATAGCCACAAATAGATTATTGCTAAAAATGTGTATATAGTTAAATCTCTATATAATTATAGATTAGTATACTCTAATGTGGTAATTGTATAGAGATATAACTATAAACAAATATTAGATGAATATCACATGATCTTCAGCCAATCAATAATTAATTAGTAATTCATTAATCATAGTCATTTTATATTTAAAAGTTTTTTGTATTAAGTTAATTATCTTTGAGTCTCTAAGTAAAGTTATAGAGCTTATTAAGATAAATCTAATAGTGATTAAATTATTAAAATTGGTCTAGTAAGCATTAAGATATCTTTGAAAAATATTTTGATAACTATATAAATTCTTTAAAGAATTTTTCTATAGTTGACAAAAGTTTTTTGAAGATATCTCAGCATTTTTGATAATTTAACTACCATTGGATTTGTCTTAATGAGCTTTACAACTTTACTTAGAGACTCAAAGATGGTTAACTTAGTTAAAAAACTTTCAGTTAATAAATTAGTAATTATAAAAAGGTTTTTTATTAATAAATTAGATTTAAAAAATTAAATTTAATGTAATAGTGATTATAAGTAATTTGTAACAATAATGAGATTTTTATATTATATTTAAGTCTGTCATATAATATTAGATACTTATATAGAGGTATAACTATATAGAGTATGACTATAAAAAGGTCAGACTGTATAATATTATTGTTAAAATTCAACTGAGCCCAACTTATACTTATTGTATATTGGTTAGTACCAATGTTAATTACAGATTCATTGGTATAAAAGTTAAATTAGAATTGTATAGAGTTGGTAACTGAGAATTGTTTAAGCTTTGATATTAATTGAAAATGCTTGAAACCAGTTAAGAATATTGTTAATAAAGCTAGTTAGGTTATGTTTAAATGAATTGTAAGGAAATCTATATTGAGATATTTTTTAAAGAAAGTTATAAGTATATTTTGCTAGTTGGTTTTTGTAGGTTTTGTTTTTGTTATAGAAATTATTCTAAGTTTTTTATAAGAGCTAAAATGATAGTAAAAAGTTAAAATAGGGATGAAAATTTTCAAGTTTTTTTTGGGGTATAGAATTTATAAGTTAGAGCTTAAAGGTATATAAAAAACTGGGGTTATTTAAAAAGCAGCTAGTGTGGCTTTATGTGTAATCTTGTATAACCAAAAGTAAAATATATATAGCAAGTGTAGCTTGGTGTGGCTAGTATAGCTTGGTGTAATAGTATAACTTGTGTATTAGTAGAGTGAAATTTGTGTAAATTTACTAAACCTAAAATAGTAAAATTAAATTTTGTATAAAAATAGATGAAACAAATATTGGGGTGTAAATTGATTAGTAATATTGATTAATAATATGAATTTGCAGATCTTGGGCACCCTAGAGAGGCAGGAATCCCCAAAAAATAGAAAAAAAATTTTGTAGAAACTAAATAAAATTTTTGTAACAAAGTTTATAAATATTTTAATTGTAGTTTTGTTAAATTTTGTTTATTTTTTATGTATTATATATCAAAATAAAGCTGTTGATAAGCTGAATCTTTTTGTATTAAGGGATATTGGATGTTAATATTATAGAATTTTGAGTTATTACTGATAGAAGTAAAATATAAAAAATAAGTTATAATTTTGTAGAGAAGAGCTTTAGAAGTTTAAAGCAGGGCTATCTATAAGTAAAATTTACTGTAGAACAGTTTTATTTAGGTGGCTAGAGTAAGTTTATTTAATAAAATTTAGAAAATAGAGTGATTGTTTTGTGAGAAGATTTGGTACAAGTGATTGTTAGAAAGAGTTAGTAATTTGTATTCTATATTATGATGTGCATATATTCTGGATTATAGATTTTAACAATATAATTATAAAACAAATCTTTGCATATTATTATATATTGTTAAATCTAAAGACTCTAATTTTGTATACAAATTTGTTAATATGATTTTCTTAAAAATTGGTCTAAAATTAAATACTAATTTTTTAAATTGTTATATAAATATTAGAGATTGAATAATAAGTAAAAATTATATTAATTTTTTTATATAAATAATTTTAGTTTTTTTAAATTGATATTTATTAATATTTACTAAGTCAATTTTCATATATTCGATTAATGAAGTGAAAATAAAATTAACTATATATTAGAAAATTAGCTCTTATTAACAAAAGTTAAATTAAATACTATATAGATAGTCTTACTAGTAGTATTTGAAAAAAAGAAGTTACAATATATACAGATAGCCTTGCATCTATACAGATATTTAAATGCAAAAATAGTATAAAAAAAGAAAAATATTAAAGCTTAAGAAATATTCAGTAAGTTTTTTAAGTTTAGTAAACAAAATTTTAAAATTTGTTAAGTTTTAAAAAATTTTAATAAATACACAAAAGTAAATTTTCTGAAGCAAGCTAATAAGATTTTAGAAAATTGCCAGTAAATTTTTAAAACTAAAAGTAGATTTTCTAGCAAAGGAGTTTAAAGTTTTTTTTGATATAAAATTGTCAAATTTGGTCTATTTGTAACATATTATATGAAGTCTTTATCTTAAAAATCAAGTTATAGAATATAGTAAATTATATGTCCCATATTTGATTTTTAAGACAAAGGCCTATATATTAAACTATTTTCTTAATGTGTAAAACAAATTTGTCTTAAGTTAGAACTGAGGTTTACTTAGTACAATTTAAAGTAAATAGCAAGAAAAGAGATAAAAAAGTTTTAGTTATAGTTTGGTAAGTTTGAGTTTATTTGTAATATATTATATGTCAAAATGTTTGTATTGAGAAGCTGATTAAGTTTTATTAATGAGTGTAAATAGTTAACTTAATATAATTTTAAGAAAACTTTAAATTTATAATTTTTTTTGTTTTTAAGAGATTTTTATAAATAATTTAATAAGTTTTCAAGTTGATATTTTAAAACTTTGTAATTTTAAATATAAGTCACACCTTGCCTGATCTATCCTGAATAGTACTATACTTAATCTCTATCTATATAATATTAAAAATATCTGAGATATTCAGCTTCAACTTAATGTTTCTAACTTTTTACAATAAATTAATAATCCATATCTACTAGATACATCTACTCATATCTGAATACAGCAACTACAAAATAATCTGTGGTCAACTATCAATATATTTCAATATTTATAACCAATTATAGATGAGCTGAACAAATATATTTTTAACTTCTATATTAATCAACTTCTTATCTACTTAGGTACATAAATTATAGCAAATTCTAATTTTCAATAGCTTTATACAATTCAACACAACCTCAACTCCTAGAAAGAATTTTACAAAATACTCTAAATACAATCTTATTAAAAAACAACTCAGATGCCTAAACTTGCTCTACTTGAAACACTTTGTTTAGCTGATAATTTTGTTTTCTTAAACATTTTTTATCCATTGTTAACCTGTAGTTTTTCTTTAAACACAGCGATAACAGAAGCTATTCAACTATAGTATGATGACTATAACTTGACAGATTCTATACAAAGTCTATACAAGACTTAACAATATACAGAGTGATTTGGGATTTTAAGGCAGAGGCAACAATAGATAGTATATGAAGATACTAAA
>CAJVQC010001161.1:0-10712 GCA_910592285.1 Racocetra persica
TGTCTGATAATAAACAATTAGTTTCTTATATTAATGCTTATAACCCTAAGCTAAATTGGCTTAGCTAATATAAAATTTCTTTTACTAGTTGTAATATTTATAGTATTAATTGTGTGAATTAAACAAAAAAAAGGTTTGTATTAATTCATTAAAATTGAGTATATTGAATAAAATAAAACAATAAATAAAGATCATTAGGTATTAAAAATTTTAATAATAATTATTAGAGTAAATGACAAGAAAATAGCAAATAAAAATCATTGTGTGTATGAAAATTATAATAATAAATAAAAGAACAAAAGCTAAATTTGGCTTGTATTAAGAAAATTCTATAATTTGTTTATAAAAAATTAAAAATAACTATTAACAAAAATCAATATTGAACTCTTTTTGCTAATCATCAAAACACAAAATCCAAAAAAATAAAATTAATTAAAAAACCACAAAAACATACAAAGACTATTAAGAAACCTAACTTGAAGCTCTAAGTAAAAAGGAAGAAGACTACAAAAAACATCCAGTCTCTTAAAAGACTTGAGTTGGAAAACTCAAAGCAGCAAAAAAATAGAAGAAGTTATGAAAAATTGTCGATATTTTTTTTGTACTTTGAAAATTTTGGGAAATTGGCCTTGACCCTGAATCGTAGATCTATTTTGGTAATACAAAAACACAATACGTAATAAAGAATAAACAAAAGAAACATGTTAAAAACTACGTGATGAAACAAATAACAGTACTAAACAAACAACAACAACCAACAACAGTCGTAAAACAACAAGGCACGTGAAGCAAACTAGCAACAACAAAAAAACAACAAATCATATAGAATATTCGATAAAAATCAATAGAAAAGAGCTTCAAAAACAAGCAGCAGCCAAACTATGACCAAGAAATTATGAAGAAAGACAAGTATTTTTTCAGCAAGAACTAGCACGAATAACCAAAAAACAAAGAGCAATTATGATAGAACAAATGATAGAAGCCTCAGTAACAGATACAATAATGTTTATTATATTAGAAGAGGTGAAGCCAAAAATAGAAGCTCTATATGAAAAATTACGACAATATAGAAAAGAAGAAATTCAGTACTCGGACCTTGCACTTAGAGAAAGAAATTTTCAACATTATCATAAAGTATTGCTAGAAGGTATAGACATAGCTACCTATATTATAATTGAAAAAATAAATGAGCTTATAGTTGCAGTAGATACAATAAAGTAGTTGAATGAGATAAAAGACACCAGAGCAAAACAAGTTGCCAAAATAAAATCGAAATTTGAAATAGGTTAGAGCAAGAGACTTCAAGAACAAAGAAAGAATAGACAGTAGTAGCAAAATAAAATAGTCTTGAAGAATCTAACACTTAAATTCAATGAGTCCATTAATTCTACTGTAGCAAAACAATATCTAATAAAGAGGAAAGTTAAAGAAGAAAAAGAAAAGATGCAAGCCTGACGAAAAGAAAAACAATTAGCAAAATTAAAAGTAAAACTAGAGTTAGAAGCTTGTCAAAAACAGAGATCGCCAGGGCGACCACCAAAAGTCCAGTCAGATAATCGGCAGGACCCGGGACCTTGCCGCAGCACCCCTGGACCCTACCCCATGAAGTTGTGCGTTGTGTGATAACCTTAATTAACATGTTTTTCTGAAATTCGACTCTCTTAAAAACGTTAGATATAAAATGTTCGATTTGACTTATGTAATTACTTGGTTATTTGTTCTTGCAAGTTCAGTTCTTATGAACGGAACAATTTAATTAATATTTTATAAATGGCTCAAGTTTGGCATAAGAACATTAAAGTACGTAAATATTTATTTGCACTTGTACATTAAGTTTAATTTTTTTTTTAAAAAAAAATAAATACTCGATCCCTTATTTCTTAATTTACATCATTATTAATTATATTACTCTCTGTCACTTCTGATCCATTCGAGAGAGGTAAATACATTAAATATGGCTTTTTATTTGCTGGAGCCCAAGTAGCCTGTCTATACCTTTTCCTCTCTACTGATTCTATTTCTTCTTCTATATCTGCTAATCTGCTCTAGTCTATCATTGCGCGAACATGGCGCCAGTTATTTGCTGATCGTTCAGTACGCATTCGCTTTATTGCTCGCTCAATTAGAGGCCACTTCTCCTCAACATAAGTACGAACCTCCTTTTTTGGATCCTCATCAATATTATTAAAAGCTTCAGAAGGAGATATAGCAGTGGTTATAGGCATAAAATTTATACCTTCTGAAGGAGAAATAGCAGTGATCATAGGTAGTGAATTTATAACTTCATTATAATTAAAGTCCTTTATGATAAGAAAAGACGGTATGATTCAACGTTCAAAATTTTCTCTAATTAATCGCCGTCTGGTTCCATCGGATATATTTATGACTTGCCGAACCAAGTGCTTACACATTAAAAAACAACTTTCAACAAAAGCAGGACAACTGCAAACCCAACGAGAAATTTCTGTAAAATATGATCCAGAAAAGTCTGTTGATTGTAGGTCTGTTAGTTTTTTTTTACCTTTATTATTTTTATCCACACGTAATTCTATCCGACATTCATCGCTTGCACCTAGGTAATTCCATTCTCTCTTAAAATCCTCCCACCAGCACGGGTTTATTGTACCATTTAGAACTTGAGAAAGATGATCATTTTGTGTTGGTATTACTTCGTCAAGAAGAGTCCAAAATATAAGATCCAATCTGTGATTACTAAAACGATGTAAATAACATCGTTTAATCACGCTCCAGTACTCTTCGATTTTCATAGTTGTTTTGCTAAGAGGTATTGTGGGTCTAACTGAACGCGCCCAGAGATACCATCAACTTGGAGAATACCAATTGGTCCATAGATATGCCCATAAAACCCGCAAACTATTTTTAACACAAAATTGGCACATTTTGTTTACAGCAATTGTTCTGATGTCAATTGGTGACATTGTGTTTCCTTGAGTATCGACTGTTACAAAGACCAAGGTTGGTATTATTAAATGAAAAAAGAAAATTGAGTAAAGATATATAAATATTTTTACTTAATGTCGATATAACTAGAGTAACGTATATTTAATTAAAATTTAACTCACATAGTATTAGTGGGTGCATACTATAATGTTTTCTAACTAATTTCAAAATTTGTTTATGATATATTATTGGACAAATAACATACGTTAGCGGATCTCGATCATATTCTGTTGGATAAAACTTGGCATCAATAAAATCAAATTCGTTTGCCGCTTGATCTGCATTGTAAGTTATAGATATTAGGTTTAAATGGTTTGATTTTTTGCATTTCTCCACTAATTTTCGTTTTAGTGCTCTTTCTATATACCAAAGACAGAGTTGGATTTTCAAAGGCCCCCACACATTAGTCACTGCATTTATTTCCCTGAAATCTTTATCCGTAAACACAAAGTCTGGTTTAACGCCACTTTCTTTTATTGCTATCAAAAATTGTTCCAAAATCTCACGGCGCCTTCCTGTACTAGTATTAATATTTTCTACCTTTGTTGTATCAATTACTATATAGCCAATTGGGAAGCCAGCTCCCTCAACGTCAACTACAATGCCGTATAATTCGTACCGTCCTTTCACGGTCCTGTAAGTGGCATCCATATATATTTCCGTCATATTAATACCTTTAATGTTGATATGAAAAAAAGGTTGGTATAAAGCACAAAACATATTAATTCATATATGTTTAGGTATATATTATATGAGTGCTGTCAAGAGAGATGGGACTTCAGTTTATTATTTAATAAACCGAAGTAGCATTTCTCTTGGCAGCGCTCATATACAGCACAACTATATAGCGTTCGTGAGAATTGTCAAAAAGGTCATGGGCATCAAAATATATAAATACTTTGATCTTTGATTTTATTTAATAATAGTGTGATAAACCCTATAGCAACTGACTCTGAATTTCAGATATATAAGCACCGACGAAAGCCTAAATTACTGTGTTCATCAAACAGTCTAAGTGCTGACTCAACAGGGTCATTGTGACGCTGAAATCTATTTTGATTTGCAATAGATTTCCAGTAATATATTCGCTTATGCGAATATTTTGAAATATCAAATTCTTTTCGTCGTAGGTGATTTATTAATTTAGTTGTGGTAAGATATGCATGCGTACTTATTTCTTCTCTTAGTTCATTAGGTATTTCAGCTATAAAATCTGGGCGTGGATGAAGAAATCTGTAGTATATATTCACCGCTACAACGCCAAGTGTCATGTCAACCTTTACTCTGATCTTACCTTTACAATTGTAGCGTGCACGCCGTTTATGGTTCGAATCTTTATATACTTCACATTGTGCCTCATTCGACTAGCAACATAAGTATGTAAATGTACTAACCGTGTTAAATTTTTTTGATAAATCCATCTTTTTATAACTAAAATAATATTTTTATTAGATATTAGAAGAGAAAAAAAAAATTAAAAAATTAGATAGAAAAAAATTAGCACTTACTTCCACGAATAGTCATCGCCATTTTCAATCTCTATAATAACAAGATCTGCTACTTCTCTTAGTATCAAGTGTTGAATGGCTATATCAATATATACTAACAAATTGGTCTGGTAAGTTTGATAAATTGTATCCTCTATTTCATTGACTTTTGCATTATCTGTTAACTCTCGGATTTCATGTTCAACAAAATCTCCAACTTTGAAATAGTCCATCATAGTACATATGTCGGCATTAACTTGTTCTTGGTCAACATTTACAATTAGTTCTTGCTTATTTTGTGTGTGACTCATTTTCTTATTCTGTGTGCGATTCTCTCTTCTCTTGGCGCGATTATTTTTACATATGATGCATGTCTTGTAACGTGCATTACCCCAAATGAACTGTTCTTCGAGACGATCGACTCCACAATCGCTGCAACCAACCATTTTATAAGTGTATGCTTGGTGTATGAATGAATCTTTAGGTATATAATCTCAAGGTTATAGAAGTATCTAATAGTTAAATGTTTATTTGGTATTTCACCCATTGCAATAGATATTTATAAGAAGTAGTCAACATATGCGCCATTGTGAAAAATTAGGCAAGTAATTATTTACAATGCTTAATGAAAGGATATAGCATGGGTAATTGTTTGCAATGTTTGATGAAAAACAGAAAGTATTAATTACAATATTATAGGCAAGAACAATTACGATTTGATTAATCAAAATGTGGGCTATTCAAAAAAACACCCAACAATTATTGCGGGTTTCTCTATTTGTAAAACATTATTTTTAGACATTATTTTCATGCTAAGATAAGTATTTTAAAGATATGTGGTCTTTTTTTTGTTTAAATTTATTGTGCTATAAATTTGGCTAGGTTTACTAACTATTTCGAATGTAGGTTGTTTGGTGCAATAATAGTTATTTCAACCTAATCCATTTGGAGCAAAGAAATCTTGATAACAATTACATAATTTAATATATTATATATTAGCCATTTTATACAAACAGTTACTAAACATAATAAGCTGGCTCGAGCTAATTTTATTTGAAGACAATTTAACTAACAATTATAACGTTGACAATCTTGATATAGCCGTTTAATGATTGTTAATAAAATAGTATACGTCTAAACACTTTAATCAATACGGCACCATACATTTAAAGTAATTTAAATAACAACTATGCTGTTGATAATTTCAGTATAGCCATTTAATGATTGTTAATAAAATCATATAAGTTTAAACGCTTTAATCGATACATTTTATAGTAATTTAAATAACAATTGAGAAGTTGACAATTTCAGTATAGCCGTTTAATGGTTGTTAAACACTTTAATCGATATAGCAGTGTAAATTTTGAAGTAAATAAAATATCGATTGAGCATACGCACTAATTTCATTTACAAACTCATGTAATAAAATTTTAGCGATTTAATCAAATATATTTATGACAGAGTCAAGTTTAAAGAACGTATAAATACTCATAACAAAGAATTTAATAGAATCAAGCAATTTGTTGAATTTTTTACTGAGCTCACGAGTATGAATTACTCGCGAAAATGGACTATATAATTTTACTATATAAAAAATTATGTAAAGCCGATGACAATAAAAAATATAAATTTGTAACTATTATTTTACTGCCGAAGGTCTAGCTAGGTAAAAATTTGTTGAGTTGTTTTACGCAAAAGAGGAATGTAATTCAAGTTTTATGATAATTGTCATTTTTGCGCTACTGATAAAGAAAGTACTTATATAAAAGAAATTTTCGTCTCTTCGATGTAAAGTTTTCTTTAAGAGAATAAAAAATTTCACGAACAGAGACTCAATATGCAAAATAAGTGTAGTAATATTTTTACGTGTTAGGAGGATAAAATAGAGTTTCTTCTAATTTCGACTCTCGAACCAATGCTGCGGCTGTGGCGCGGATCATCTGACTGGACTTTTGGTGGTCGCCCTGGTGATTTCTCAAAAACAAGCTGCTGAATTAAGATCAAAACTAAATGCAGATTAGAGCAAGAGACTCCAAGAACAAAAAAATTCAACAAAAGCAGAACAATGAAATAGCATTAAGGACTCTAGTAATGTACTTTAAAGTTTCTGTCAATTTTACCACAGCAAACCTGAAGAGGAGGAAAAATAAAATCAGAAAAGAGAAAGAAAAGAAAAGCAAGAGACAAGATTTTCTAGGTCTTACAGAAGCAAAGTTGCTAAACAAGATTCAAGAAGAATCAAGACCAAAAACAGGACAGGATTTTCTAGGCCTTACAGAAAAAAGAGCACTAAATAAGATTCAGGAAGAATCTAGACCAGAAATCATTTCATCGACCCCAGAAGAGTGGTTGACAGAAGTAATACACCAAATCAGTATTAAAGATTCGCAATATAATAAAAAGAGGTGAAAAAAACAAAAAGAGATCTCTTGGCAAAATTGATACATAGATTGAGGTTTTAATGGAATCTGAATATGAAACCGTCTTAATGCATAGCATCACCCAGACCCAAAAGTACTAAAAATTAGAAAAAAAAAAAAAAGATCTATTAGTAAGAATATGAGAAAAGATCTGTGTCGAATATCTCAAGAACCGGAAGATCTTTAACAAAATACAAGAAAGATTCTTGAAAAGAAGGCCAGGCTTTAAAAAGAAAAAGAAGAATAGAAAGACCAAGAAAAGAGGAAAAGAAGACTCTCATACCCAAAACACAGAAAGAAATGAAGTAGAGCAGTTTAACCAAGATCCAAAAATGAAGAATTGGAAAAAAAATCTAAAATACTCTGAGAGGAAAAGAATATACAGAAGAATATTTCTAGAAGAAACCGCTAAAACAAGTTCTCGAGAAGAAGAAAGAAATTACAAAGCTACATAACAGAAAAGAGAATGTATAGGAAAAGATATAAGAAGACTCCCTGGAGCCAGGTCTCGAATTGGAAAGGACAAGTTTAACTGGAAGAAGAAGAAAAGAAAATCCAAACACAAACAAGAGAATTTTGGCAATGACTTGGTGCTGAAAGAGGAAATTATTTTGTTTATTAGAAAATTAGATTTAGGATTCTGTTATAAAAAGGTGAATAGTTTAATAAGAGGAAATTGCCAATTTAATTTAGTTAAAAATTCTTTTATGAAGCCGTCTTGTGATGGTTTTCTAGGCTAGCTTGGTATAGCTTTCCGGTACAGACAATAGTTTTAACCAGTAAGGCAGACCACACTTGGGCACCTCTAGAGGCAGCCGAGTAATGTCGGATCTGTAACTTAGATAGTTTAATTGTACTTGGTGCATATGCTTTGATCTAATAAAAATACTGGCAAGGCTGCCAATATATGCAAAAAAAAAAAAAAATCAAATTGGCTTGTATTAAAAAAAAAAAATAAAGAACATATCTCAAATTAGTGCTGTGTTAAATTAAAGATAATAATCAAAAAATCAAATAATTATTAATCAAATTTTGGATCTCTATTATATTTAGTTAAAGCTATAAAAACTATAAAAAATTAAAAATAACTCTTTTTACTAATTCTCTAAACACAAAATTGGCATAAATAAAAAATCAACAAAATACATATTTTGCTAGAAAAATACAGTTTACAGTACTAAGTAAAGAAAAAGAATATACAAAATAATATTTAGTCTTTTAGAAAATGAAGGTTAAAAAGTTAAAGTCTTGAATAAAAAAAGAAAAAATGACAAAGAACTGACAAAATTTTATATTTTGTATACAAGTTTTAGAAAATTGTACTTGATCTTGTATTGCAGATTTGTTGTCATTATACCAAATAGAACATGCGTTTAGAAGTAAACAAAATAATCTAAATATAAATTATGTGACAGATATAAACAAAGAAATAGTATTTAGAAAATCAGATACTAAAAAAAAAAGATTCTAGAAAACAAAACAAAACTACAAAGATATTAAACAAATCAATAAAAGATTTTTTGAAAGAACTAGAGTTTTATAAAGACTAAATAGTCAATCTTAGAAAAAAAGGAGAAGAGCAACAAGCACTTCAAAGAAGAAAGATAGAAAAAAGTTTAATTTAACAACTTAAACAATAAAATTTATTTTTTCTAATACAGAATGATTTAGAAATTTTGACAACTATAGAGATATTTAAAATACAGATAGAAAATTATATAGAGAAATTAGAGCAAGATAAAATATAAATCTAAACTTGTAGACAAAAAGTTAAATCAGAAATTGCAACAAAGAAAAAAAAGAATAGAAGATTCTTTTCAACAAATCAAAAAAGTATATACACATATTGTTGAATAAAACTAGAAAAAAAAAGAAATATAAAGTGATAATTCCTAAAGAAAATAAGAAAAGAAAAAACAATTGAGATAAAGTAAAGAATTCTATAGACAAGAAAAAGTTTTATCTATCAATTATTTAAAAGAATATTTGGAAGAATTCTATTAATACAAGAAATAGATATCAAATCTTAAAAAAAAGCAAAACAAGAGAAACTCCAAAAAAGTAAAAGAAGAAAAAATCTTAAGTATCTTTTTAAAGAATTAATATTAAGCTATCCACAACTACAAGACAAATTAGAGAAGAAAAGTATAGATAGTAAAGAAAAAAAAGCTAACCAAATAGAAGATGAATTAAAGAAATTATAGAAGAAACTATTAAACAAGATTTTAAAGAATTTAAGAGGATTCTAGTTTAAACAAAAAAAAGTAAAAAGATTAAGACAAATTGAAAAAACAGAAAAAAAAAAAAATAAAGAAAAAACTCTAATATTGAGTAAAGAACCAATAACAACCAACAAAGAAGATAAAGAAGAAAAAGAGAAAAGTATAGAAGAATTAAAAGTTAAATTATCTGTGAAAAAATATAAAATAAACTAGAAAAAGAAAAGAAAAAATATTAGTTTAGAAATAAATAGTATAGTATTTTTATAAAAGAAAAGTATTTTAAATAGCCAAATAAAAATAGAATTAGATAGAATAAAATTACTTAATAGTATAGCAGAAGGGTATTCAGATAAACTTGACTTACTAAACTTAAACTGGGATTTTTTTAAGATCTTTAAGGCTTCTAAAACAACTTGGTAATAGTTTTTTAGATCATAAGACTATAAAACTCTATCTAGTATGTCAAACTACTTTTGGATATCTATAAAGATAGCCAAAAAATATCAGGCCTAGATATTAAACTCAATATTATGTATAATAATCTTAATAAAATATTATCAACAAGATTACCAAAGAAAAAAAAATAAAAAATTGAAAAATATATTAGTAACAAACAATAAAGAAAGAAATCAAATACTTTAATAAACAAATAAAAGAAAATAATTTAATAAAAATAAGTAAATATCGAAAAAAAAAATTAATTAAACAATTTAGTAAATAAATAGAATAACAATAACCTAGAAGAAAATGTTAATAAATAAAGATAATAAATATATGAATAATAATATATTATATAAATAAATAAATTAGGGGTCTGCAAATGCCCATACTGGGTATATGAGCTTATACCAGATACTAGATACCTTATGCTATGCCTATGTCTATAGGTATAAAATACCAGACACTATTGTAGATATGGGTACAAAGTGCCAGGCTCCATTAAAGGTATAGCTATAAGTGCCAGACACTATGATAGGCATGAGTACTAAGTGCTAGACACTATGATAGGCACAGACACTAGTGCTAGACACTATAAGCACTATTATAGTCACTAAGTACTAAACACTATAGGTACCAAGTGCCAAACACTATAGGCATCAAGTGCCAGGCACTATAAGCACTAAGTACCAGGTACTATAGGTACTAAGTACTGGGCAATATAGATATTACAACTGTTTTTATAAATCTCAAAACACCTGATAAAAATTTGCCAAATGATTTTTTGGCTAATTCAATTAAGTTATTGATTTTGGCAATGATCGGTGTATATTTTTATATATAAGATAATTTTATTATTATAAAATAGATGTGCGACATTATTGTACTAAAATCAGGGATATAGACAACGATATTTTTAATTATATATGCCAATTCTTGCATTATATCATAAAGCTTTTGATTAGATTTAGCATTACGATCTAACTTTGAAATTTTCTTCATTAATTTTGTTATAATATAGAGTTTCACATTATGATTTTATAACTAACTTAGTTTGTAAATTGTGTAGAGTATTTTTTTTTTTTTTTTTTTTGGTGTTAAGGTGGTCTCTTGGCTGGCTCCTTTTATTCAGTTATAGTTAACTTTTACAATATGCGTTTATAGCATCTCGTATACATATTTGG
>CAJVQC010001162.1:0-10708 GCA_910592285.1 Racocetra persica
CAGATACCAAACAAATGTTGCATAAAGTAGCAATATACAAATATTATATAACGATGGATATCAAATCCACATATTGGCAAATATTAGTATCTAAAAAATCAAGAAAATATACAGCAACACAATTCGCCAAATATAGCACCTACTGCTAGAAAGGAATACCATTTGGAATACAAACAGCACCAGCATTCCTAATAAGAGCAATGAACAAGATACTTAGATACTTAGATTATGTATTAATCTATATGGATGATATGATCATTCTATTGAATGATAAAAAAGAAGTCAAATGGAAATTAACAAAGATGTTAAGATACTTGAAAAAAGCCTGCTTAAAAATAAAGCCTTCAAAATACGAATTCCTAGTACAAGAAACAATTATATTAAACTGCAAAGTATACTATAAGAAAATAGAAAAGAATATATTAAAACTAGAGCAAGTAGATAAATTTGTAACACCAAAAACCAAACAGGAGCTACAACACTTCCTAGGATTTATGAATTACTTTAGAGCATTCATATTAGATTTTGCAAAAATAGTAGCTGTACTCTTGTACTCTATGAAAGAGTAGAAAATCAAGAATTCAATTGGACACAAGAATGTCAAGAAGCAATGAATCGACTTAAGAAAGAGATAAAGTGAGTATTAGAACTATCTTATTCAGATCCTAACCAGCGATTCTTTATAGAAACAGATGCTTCAGATAAAGCAATAGGAGCAATATTATACTAAATAGGAGAAGTATCACAGGATCATTAGAAGTAAAAGATAAAATAGAAAGGAAAAACCTTCTTAGAGAACAATTATTGGCTAAAAAAGATTATTCCAAACCACCTTCAGGAAATATTAGGATAATAGAAATAGGTTCAGCGTCATTATCATCATCAGAGCGAAATTGGCTAGCAATACAAAAAGAAGTACATATGATAGTACACTTCTTAGAACAATAGCAACATTACATTGGAGAACAAGAGATACATAAATACTCTGACACAACAGGGATAACTGTGATAAAAAAAAGCAGATATTCAAAAAGAACTATAGATAGATAGTTACTCAGTATACAAGGATTCAAATACAAACTACATAGGATAGAAGAAGCAAAGAACTTTGCTGCAGATTTTCTAGCATGAGGAACAAGTGTCGAACTTGAAGCAATGAAAAAAGAGCGAGAGCAAGAAAAGAAACAGAAGAAATAATATTTATTATAACAAAAATTATAATACAAAGTTAATCACTATAACAATCATCATAATCATCTTCACAAATACCAACACTATCACCATCTGAATCATCTGAGTCACAGTACTCTTCGAAAAAAGAAGAGATACCTCTTGATAGCGCATGACACTCATAATTCAAAAGAGCTTCATGTTCCTCAGAGAATGATACATTTCATAAGAATTATAGTTGGATCGAAGACATTCATAAGGATTATTCTCAGGATCATCAGAATCTAATTAATAAAAGAAATAAGATTAGAATATTCAATCGTCATACACTGCAGACTAGGAGAGTTAGAAAAATCTAACTACTCTGATCTGACAGTGCGTGAAAAACCAATAATCGATCACCATGCAAAGATTCCTTCATAATAAGATTTGTTGAACAAATCTTAAAAATGAAAATCTCCTTGCATGATAAACTCTTACCTGAAGAAGAATAATCAACAGAAAAACCTTGAAGGTCCAAAAGAGAAATATCAACCTCCCAACGAAGAGAGTCAGTATAACAAACATTGTGACGAAGATTACGATTAGAAGGATAATCAGCGTCAAAAAAATCATAACCACAATAAAAAGGAACAGGATTAACAACATAAAACTGATCCTAGAAACCAACATATTGGTCACAAAAAGCTTTCTTATCACTTTGGCTATAAAGAAAGAAGATAAAATCTTCTATAAAAGAACAACGATCCTCAAGAAATTTAAAAGAAGTGTAACAACAAACTAAAGAAGAAAATGGGTCATAAAAAGAACTATAACTACCAAGAAAATAATCACGAGTGAAAGGGAGGATCTTCCCAAAGAAATCATAATAAGAAATAGTCTAAAGATAAAGACTATGAAGATCAGAGAATAATGAACTACCCCAAAGGAATCGAACCAATGAATCATAATATTGATTCCTATAAATAAGATATTTAAAAAGAGATTCAATAGTTGATGACATATTACTAAAATAAGGATAACAAAAGAAATTATTACACAAAGTTGTAAGACACAGAAGAGGAATGGAAACAATATATTAAGAATAATTTGAGAACCAAATATTGTTATAAAATTCATTCGAATTAAAGAATTACAACTAGTAGGAAATAGACTACTTATATAACAAAAAAGAAAACACAAAAAGAAAAAAAGAATTTAGAATCCAACACACCAAGAACTAGTAATAAGGACCATTGAAAAATAAAATTGTAACCAAACAAATGACACGCAGAGATATCCTAACATGAGAACAAATTAAGATAATCTTAAAAGATAAATCAGAGTGTATCAAATTTCTAATAGAGAATGGATTAATCTATAAAAGTTTAATATATCATCAATGTAAAGGACACATGAGAAGAAATTATAAATTATGGTATTGTAGCAATCGGAATTGCTGAAAAGCACAATCAATATACACAAACTCAGCCTTTGAACAAATACATTTACCAGTAAACAAAGTAATAAAAATATTCTATTATTGGCTTATCAAAGTATCACCATCAACAATATTCTTAATAACAAATCATTCACCACCAACAATTACAAATCAAATAAACAAGATAAGTGAAATGATAGGATCACAAGTACAAGATACGCACTACAAGATAGGAGGCAAAGATATCATTATAGAAATAGATGAATCTTTGTTTGGACGCGTGAAGTATCACTGCGGAAAACCCGTGGAAGGCATATAGGTCATTGAAGGAGTTGAAAGAACTCCTGAAAGAAGAATATTTGTTAAAACAATAAACAAAAGAGATAAGAATATATTACTCCAAATAATTAAAGATAACATTGAAGAAGGAACAATTGTGTCACAGATCAATGGGCTGGATACCAAGATGTTGAATCATCTCTTGGCAACCTACATATAACTGTGAACCATTCAAAATATTTTATGGACTCTGTAACAGGAGTACATACCAATACATAAAAGAAAATTAGAACAGATTAAAGATGCTTGTACCAGCACAAAGTAGAAACAAAGAATGAATTGATTCTTATCTAGATGAATATATTTGGAGATGACAACATCAAGGTCACCTGTAGAAAACAATGATTCAAGCAATAAGAAATGAATTATTAATAGAAGATTTACAAGAAGAGAAACTGGAAATGGAAATAGACGCAACTGAGTTGCGTACAGATCATGATAACTCTGAAACTATAAAAGCACCCAAAAATGACTGACTTAAACCCCAAAATCGATGAACCAAAACAAAAATCAAATATAACAATACTTAACAACATGATCAATTTAGGATCAAACCAAACTCAACCAACAAATCGAAGAATCAGTAACCAAAATATATCTCAACAGAGATACCAACCAGATAGAACAACTAATAAGAACCCAGTACCACCAAGTGGAAGTTACCCAGAACTAATGGATCAACTTATAAATTACCTTTACAAAAAAGGGGGATGGCTAAAGCCCAGTTCGTTTATATGTTTTTGATTATTTAATTAAAATTAAGGTAAGGGTTAGTTAGAGGTTAAGGTTAGGGCAAGGCTTATAAGTAAAATTGGCTTCCCGATATTTTTATTAGTACTCCGAGGTAGGTTTAAACACTCGTTTCTCGTATTTTTTACATTTTTTGCTTTTTTTCTTTGTTTTTGTCTTGTCGGGCTGATCTGGGTAAATCAAAATTTACAACTTGATTGGTTGTAATCACGTGAACGAACCTGGCTTTAGATGACCTCCAAAAAAGAAAATTTGGCAATAAAACTGGAAGGGGAAGAGACCCCCTGGAAAGTAATAAGAAAATTAATTTTCAATATAAACAAACTATAGGTACTGACTAACCAACAACTACAGGAAGTAGTTAGAAAGATGAATATTTACTTACTACACTTATACTGACTAATTGAGAAAACCAAACACCACAACAGAAACTACAAGAGGAACTAATCCTCAAAGATATAGAATCTGCTTAGGAACTAAAGGAAATCATGATTATAGAGAATATCCAGAAGCAATCTGCATGATATGTAAGGAAAAAGGACACACCAAAAGAAGATATCTAGAATTCATATGCAGAAGATGTAACCAACAAGGACATCATCAATTAAACTGCATCGAAACAACCTGCACTAACTGTAATCAACCAGGATATATTGAAGTATTTTGTTTAAACCAAAAGTGTACCTACTACTGGGAAGAAGATCACATTAAAGAAGCCTGTAATAAAAGAATATTATGGGATAATAATAAAAATAAAGAATGTGGATGCAAACAGAATAGAATCCAAAACATGAGAGACTATTGGTTAACAAACCAAAACTCATTAACATCACAATTAAAATATTACTATTGTTGTAAATGCCAATGACCAAGTGATATCAATAGACCAAAATTGGATGAAATAATAATTAATGGAAAAACTATATTATATTGTGAATCATGCCGAATGGATAAATATAACCAATTAAAAAGAAAAGAAGCTGATGAAAACTGGAATAATACTAGACAGTACCAGCAATATCTAAAATTTCAAGAACAACTAAGTGATAAGGGATATCTCATCAAGTGTAAAGGATGTGAATCAGATGGAATCTGAAGACAAATGGTCAACCATGAGCAGATTTTCTTTTGTATAAAAAAAGAAAGTTAGCATATATTCTAGACTACAAATTAAAATATAACCCAAACTATACCTATGAAGGAAGGGCCCAACATTGGACTGGATCCAATTCTGTAGCAATGTCACAATATGACATTAACTTAACCTTAGTAAAAGAATTGTATCAAGAATGGCAAACCAATGGAAAAATAAAATCTGAAATAGCACACTGAGAAATCAGACCAATTGATGTGATTACAACACCACATGGATTACTATTATACCAAATGCTAAATGATGAAAACAACTATATGTACGACTCCAAAGATGAAACAATACTTAATGAAGTATTCAGACCAAGAAAAAATTTAGAAGTCCATGATCAATTAATTGAAAGCATATTTAATTCTGAAAATCAAAAAATACAAATATTAGCAAATGAACAAAGATATGAAGAAGAAAGAGCACTAAGAATGGCAAGACATGCAAGTGCCGCAATAGCCAATAAAGCAAGAACCTTTGAAGGATATAATAGAGAATACTTTACCCAAATGCAAGAAGAACAAGTACTATGTAGACACAAAAATTGTATGATGTCTATAGTATTAAAACGAACTAATAAATATACCAAAATAGAGATAGAAAGAGAAAAACTTAAAAACCACAAAGAGGAAGAATACTGTGAAGAATGTTACTATAATCATTATCACAAAAAAATGCTACAAAGAAGTATTTGATAGAAAAGAATTTTGTATTTATTGTGACCAAAAAAATGAACTTCTAAATTTTTTCTTGGTCTGAATACTTCATTAAGTATTGTTTCATCTTTGGAGTCGTACATATAGTTGTTTTCATCATTTAGCATTTGGTATAATAGTAATCCATGTGGTGTTGTAATCACATCAATTGGTCTGATTTCTCAGTGTGCTATTTCAGATTTTATTTTTCCATTGGTTTGCCATTCTTGATACAATTCTTTTACTAAGGTTAAGTTAATGTCATATTGTGACATTGCTACAGAATTGGATCCAGTCCAATGTTGGGCCCTTCCTTCATAGGTATAGTTTGGGTTATATTTTAATTTGTAGTCTAGAATATATGCTAACTTTCTTTTTTTATACAAAAGAAAATCTGCTCATGGTTGACCATTTGTCTTCAGATTCCATCTGATTCACATCCTTTACACTTGATGAGATATCCCTTATCACTTAGTTGTTCTTGAAATTTTAGATATTGCTGGTACTGTCTAGTATTATTCCAGTTTTCATCAGCTTCTTTTCTTTTTAATTGGTTATATTTATCCATTCGGCATGATTCACAATATAATATAGTTTTTCCATTAATTATTATTTCATCCAATTTTGGTCTATTGATATCACTTGGTCATTGGCATTTACAACAATAGTAATATTTTAATTGTGATGTTAATGAGTTTTGGTTTGTTAACCAATAGTCTCTCATGTTTTGGATTCTATTCTGTTTGCATCCACATTCTTTATTTTTATTATTATCCCATAATATTCTTTTATTACAGGCTTCTTTAATGTGATCTTCTTCCCAGTAGTAGGTACACTTTTGGTTTAAACAAAATACTTCAATATATCCTGGTTGATTACAGTTAGTGCAGGTTGTTTCGATGCAGTTTAATTGATGATGTCCTTGTTGGTTACATCTTCTGCATATGAATTCTAGATATCTTCTTTTGGTGTGTCCTTTTTCCTTACATATCATGCAGATTGCTTCTGGATATTCTCTATAATCATGATTTCCTTTAGTTCCTAAGCAGATTCTATATCTTTGAGGATTAGTTCCTCTTGTAGTTTCTGTTGTGGTGTTTGGTTTTCTCAATTAGTCAGTATAAGTGTAGTAAGTAAATATTCATCTTTCTAACTACTTCCTGTAGTTGTTGGTTAGTCAGTACCTATAGTTTGTTTATATTGAAAATTAATTTTCTTATTACTTTCCAGGGGGTCTCTTCCCCTTCCAGTTTTATTGCCAAATTTTCTTTTTTGGAGGTCATCTAAAGCCAGGTTCGTTCACGTGATTACAACCAATCAAGTTGTAAATTTTGATTTACCCAGATCAGCCCGACAAGACAAAAACAAAGAAAAAAAGCAAAAAATGTAAAAAATACGAGAAACGAGTGTTTAAACCTACCTCGGAGTACTAATAAAAATATCGGGAAGCCAATTTTACTTATAAGCCTTGCCCTAACCTTAACCTCTAACTAACCCTTACCTTAATTTTAATTAAATAATCAAAAACATATAAACGAACTGGGCTTTAGCCATCCCCCTTTTTTGTAAAGGTAATTTATAAGTTGATCCATTAGTTCTGGGTAACTTCCACTTGGTGGTACTGGGTTCTTATTAGTTGTTCTATCTGGTTGGTATCTCTGTTGAGATATATTTTGGTTACTGATTCTTCGATTTGTTGGTTGAGTTTGGTTTGATCCTAAATTGATCATGTTGTTAAGTATTGTTATATTTGATTTTTGTTTTGGTTCATCGATTTTGGGGTTTAAGTCAGTCATTTTTGGGTGCTTTTATAGTTTCAGAGTTATCATGATCTGTACGCAACTCAGTTGCGTCTATTTCCATTTCCAGTTTCTCTTCTTGTAAATCTTCTATTAATAATTCATTTCTTATTGCTTGAATCATTGTTTTCTACAGGTGACCTTGATGTTGTCATCTCCAAATATATTCATCTAGATAAGAATCAATTCATTCTTTGTTTCTACTTTGTGCTGGTACAAGCATCTTTAATCTGTTCTAATTTTCTTTTATGTATTGGTATGTACTCCTGTTACAGAGTCCATAAAATATTTTGAATGGTTCACAGTTATATGTAGGTTGCCAAGAGATGATTCAACATCTTGGTATCCAGCCCATTGATCTGTGACACAATTGTTCCTTCTTCAATGTTATCTTTAATTATTTGGAGTAATATATTCTTATCTCTTTTGTTTATTGTTTTAACAAATATTCTTCTTTCAGGAGTTCTTTCAACTCCTTCAATGACCTATATGCCTTCCACGGGTTTTCCGCAGTGATACTTCACGCGTCCAAACAAAGATTCATCTATTTCTATAATGATATCTTTGCCTCCTATCTTGTAGTGCGTATCTTGTACTTGTGATCCTATCATTTCACTTATCTTGTTTATTTGATTTGTAATTGTTGGTGGTGAATGATTTGTTATTAAGAATATTGTTGATGGTGATACTTTGATAAGCCAATAATAGAATATTTTTATTACTTTGTTTACTGGTAAATGTATTTGTTCAAAGGCTGAGTTTGTGTATATTGATTGTGCTTTTCAGCAATTCCGATTGCTACAATACCATAATTTATAATTTCTTCTCATGTGTCCTTTACATTGATGATATATTAAACTTTTATAGATTAATCCATTCTCTATTAGAAATTTGATACACTCTGATTTATCTTTTAAGATTATCTTAATTTGTTCTCATGTTAGGATATCTCTGCGTGTCATTTGTTTGGTTACAATTTTATTTTTCAATGGTCCTTATTACTAGTTCTTGGTGTGTTGGATTCTAAATTCTTTTTTTCTTTTTGTGTTTTCTTTTTTGTTATATAAGTAGTCTATTTCCTACTAGTTGTAATTCTTTAATTCGAATGAATTTTATAACAATATTTGGTTCTCAAATTATTCTTAATATATTGTTTCCATTCCTCTTCTGTGTCTTACAACTTTGTGTAATAATTTCTTTTGTTATCCTTATTTTAGTAATATGTCATCAACTATTGAATCTCTTTTTAAATATCTTATTTATAGGAATCAATATTATGATTCATTGGTTCGATTCCTTTGGGGTAGTTCATTATTCTCTGATCTTCATAGTCTTTATCTTTAGACTATTTCTTATTATGATTTCTTTGGGAAGATCCTCCCTTTCACTCGTGATTATTTTCTTGGTAGTTATAGTTCTTTTTATGACCCATTTTCTTCTTTAGTTTGTTGTTACACTTCTTTTAAATTTCTTGAGGATCGTTGTTCTTTTATAGAAGATTTTATCTTCTTTCTTTATAGCCAAAGTGATAAGAAAGCTTTTTGTGACCAATATGTTGGTTTCTAGGATCAGTTTTATGTTGTTAATCCTGTTCCTTTTTATTGTGGTTATGATTTTTTTGACGCTGATTATCCTTCTAATCGTAATCTTCGTCACAATGTTTGTTATACTGACTCTCTTCGTTGGGAGGTTGATATTTCTCTTTTGGACCTTCAAGGTTTTTCTGTTGATTATTCTTCTTCAGGTAAGAGTTTATCATGCAAGGAGATTTTCATTTTTAAGATTTGTTCAACAAATCTTATTATGAAGGAATCTTTGCATGGTGATCGATTATTGGTTTTTCACGCACTGTCAGATCAGAGTAGTTAGATTTTTCTAACTCTCCTAGTCTGCAGTGTATGACGATTGAATATTCTAATCTTATTTCTTTTATTAATTAGATTCTGATGATCCTGAGAATAATCCTTATGAATGTCTTCGATCCAACTATAATTCTTATGAAATGTATCATTCTCTGAGGAACATGAAGCTCTTTTGAATTATGAGTGTCATGCGCTATCAAGAGGTATCTCTTCTTTTTTCGAAGAGTACTGTGACTCAGATGATTCAGATGGTGATAGTGTTGGTATTTGTGAAGATGATTATGATGATTGTTATAGTGATTAACTTTGTATTATAATTTTTGTTATAATAAATATTATTTCTTCTGTTTCTTTTCTTGCTCTCGCTCTTTTTTCATTGCTTCAAGTTCGACACTTGTTCCTCATGCTAGAAAATCTGCAGCAAAGTTCTTTGCTTCTTCTATCCTATGTAGTTTGTATTTGAATCCTTGTATACTGAGTAACTATCTATCTATAGTTCTTTTTGAATATCTGCTTTTTTTTATCACAGTTATCCCTGTTGTGTCAGAGTATTTATGTATCTCTTGTTCTCCAATGTAATGTTGCTATTGTTCTAAGAAGTGTACTATCATATGTACTTCTTTTTGTATTGCTAGCCAATTTCGCTCTGATGATGATAATGACGCTGAACCTATTTCTATTATCCTAATATTTCCTGAAGGTGGTTTGGAATAATCTTTTTTAGCCAATAATTGTTCTCTAAGAAGGTTTTTCCTTTCTATTTTATCTTTTACTTCTAATGATCCTGTGATACTTCTCCTATTTAGTATAATATTGCTCCTATTGCTTTATCTGAAGCATCTGTTTCTATAAAGAATCGCTGGTTAGGATCTGAATAAGATAGTTCTAATACTCACTTTATCTCTTTCTTAAGTCGATTCATTGCTTCTTGACATTCTTGTGTCCAATTGAATTCTTGATTTTCTACTCTTTCATAGAGTACAAGAGTACAGCTACTATTTTTGCAAAATCTAATATGAATGCTCTAAAGTAATTCATAAATCCTAGGAAGTGTTGTAGCTCCTGTTTGGTTTTTGGTGTTACAAATTTATCTACTTGCTCTAGTTTTAATATATTCTTTTCTATTTTCTTATAGTATACTTTGCAGTTTAATATAATTGTTTCTTGTACTAGGAATTCGTATTTTGAAGGCTTTATTTTTAAGCAGGCTTTTTTCAAGTATCTTAACATCTTTGTTAATTTCCATTTGACTTCTTTTTTATCATTCAATAGAATGATCATATCATCCATATAGATTAATACATAATCTAAGTATCTAAGTATCTTGTTCATTGCTCTTATTAGGAATGCTGGTGCTGTTTGTATTCCAAATGGTATTCCTTTCTAGCAGTAGGTGCTATATTTGGCGAATTGTGTTGCTGTATATTTTCTTGATTTTTTAGATACTAATATTTGCCAATATGTGGATTTGATATCCATCGTTATATAATATTTGTATATTGCTACTTTATGCAACATTTGTTTGGTATCTG